>PVKH010035285.1:0-11748 GCA_004027955.1 Chaetophractus vellerosus | reverse complement strand
TAGAGTAAATCACTTCATTGGCATCCTTCTACCTTCTGCATGAAGTCCAAACTTCTCAACCTGAAATGCAAGCAATGTTAAATAAAGTAATGAATGAATGCATGAGTGAATGGCTTTCTGAAATTTCTAGACAGGTTTGGTCAGTAGCTGTTTTTCACTCTTCTGGTATCTTTCCCATTCTCCTCAATTTCTAAAAAAAATGACTCAATAGAAATTCTGCCATAGAATTTGCTTTCATTAACTTGGACTTGGGGATTTGAACTAGGCAGGGACTAAAGTGAGGCAAGTGAGGTACCTATGGCACAAAATTTAAGGAGGCACTCACTCTCAGGGTATTGCAAGTGCCAAATCTCAGGGGAAGAAGTAAATGGAGAGAGACCTTACAGAAAGGGTGAACAGTGTGAATTTGTGTTCTATGTGAACATTTAAGAAGGGGCAATCTCAGCAGAGGAGAATTAGTGGATAGGTCAAACCGTTCTGTGGATACCAGTCAGCCTCTTTCCCCAGCCACATATGTCATTTGCTCCACAGGCTTATGAATGATGTAGCCATGGACTCAGCAAAATGGACTTCCACTCTTCAAGGCCAACCTGTTTTCAGCCACTGATGAATGCTCAATCTTCCAGCAGCAGAGACCAACACTGAGTCCCAATATGAGACCATCCCCCAAGGAAATCATCCATCTACATTCCTTTTTTCCTAACTGAAATGGACAATTATTCTGGAGATATATTTGTCGTCCCTTCCTGCAATACTTCTGTAAAACCACCATCTGTGGACTAAAGTACTTTTATCCACCATCATGGTATTCCACACGGCATTGCATCTTATCAAGGAATTCATTTCAAAGCAACTGAAGTATGGAAATAGACTCAAACTCATGGTCTTTAGTAGGGCTTAACATGTTCCCATTCATTCTAAAGCAGCTGGTTTGATAGAACAATGGAATGGCCTTTGGAGGACTCAGTTATGGCATCAGTTAGTTGGCAACACCTTAGAGAGCTGGGGCAATTTCCTCTGGGATGCAGAATTTACTCTTAGTCAGCATCCAATATCTAGTGACATTTGTCTCATAGCCTGGATTTGATTCATGCCTTCAGGAATCAAGGTTTGGACATGGTAGTATCTCTTCTCTCTACTACCCCTGGTGATTAACTAGAAACATTTGTTTCCTGGTCCTGCAACTTTAGACTCACTTATCTGGGAGTCTTACATCCAAAAGGTGGAATGCTTTCATAGGGAACACAACAAAACTTCCATTGAGCCAGAAGTTGATGCTGTCATCAGGCCACTTTGGGGTCTGTGTGTCAGTGAGCCAACAGGCAGAGGAGGGAGTTGCTGTACTACCTGGAACGATTGATCCTGTCCATTAAGGGACAGTTGGTTTGCTACTATACAGTGAGAGTAGGGAGGAGTATGTCTGGAAAGCAGGAGATCCCTTGGGGTACTTCGTAGTTGACTTGGATTAAAGTCAACGGAAAACTACAACAGCCCAATTCAGTTGGGACTACTAATGACCCAGATGACCCAGGAATGAAGATCTGGTCAGAAACCACTTCCTTGTCAGCAAGCTGAGGCACCTTCTGAGGGCAAACGGACTATGGACTGAGTTGTGGAAAAATTTGGTTAGAAATACTAGCTGTGACCAACTGGTCAGTTGGAAAACTGATTGCTATGATGGTTATGAGTATTTATTCCTTACTTTGATATGAATGACTATATATATTAACCAATATTTTTGCTTTCTTCTTTCTCCACCTTCTGCTATCCAAAATAAGATGTGTTATTGCTAGTTTTACTTGATATCCTGCATTTAAGTTAAAAGATAGCAAATGAGGAGAATGAACATCAAGCTAAGCCAAAAAAGGGTCATTGCATTCATTTTTGGGGGAAAGGGTTACCATGTTTGGGTTGTATGCAGTACAGTTGTCTCATGTTTGGTGGAAATGTGGCTTTGTTATTGTTTCTATTTGGAAATTAAATATAATTTAAAGGATGCATGTGGTAGCAAGTTGACAAAGGGTGAGCGGGGGTGGCTTTTGATGTGTCAACTTGTCTAGGAAGAACTGTTTCCCAGAATTCCCTTTTCTGTATTTATCTAAGTAAGGTGGGCCTCAAGACTCATTTTCAAGGACGATTCTCTAGGTACATGTGAAGAAGCAGCCATTTTGTTGATACAGGAAGACCTGGGGGCAGACGCTTGGTGGCTCACTCGTTTTGTTGCTTGTCTCCTGGCTCAGCTTGCTGGCATGGAGTTCCACCTGACCTGCCACTGCTCCTCTTCTCCTTAGTGCAGCATGTCCACTTCTCCTGCAGGACAGGCACGGCATCAAGGAGAAGGCAGGGAGAGAGGAAGGAGGTCCAGTACTTCTTCACGGTTACCAGGAAGCTCTTGCTCATGACTTCCAGTGTGTACACAGGGACTCCAGCTTGTCCTTGCTTTCCTCTGCTTGCCATCTGCCTTCCCTTTTTGCTGGCCTGCCCTGGGGTCTTCAGGCTTCAGGGTTGGACACAAAGACAAAAAGGTTTGAAAGACTGTTTAACTATCTCCCACATTGCATAAAGCCAAATTCCTGTTACAAATCCATCCATGACAGTGGTTCTGCAGCTTGACTGAACCCTGACATGTGCATTGGAATAAATATGACCAAGAGGTTCAAGACTTCATGCAGTAAACCACAAAATACTGGAGAGAGAAATTAAAGACTTAAACAAATAAATAAATGGAGAGATATCTATATCATGTTCATGGACTGGAACACTCAGTATTGTGAAGATGCAGGTCTCCCCAGATTGATCTATAAATTTGACACACTCCCAATCAAAATTCTAGCTGGCTTTTATGTAGAAATTTAAATAGCTGACTCTAAAATATATATATGGAAATGCAGTGGACCTAAGATAGACAAAAAGATTTTGGGAAAGACGATTAATATTTGAGGTCTCACCCTACTTGGTTTAAGGCTTATTCTAAAGCTAAAGTAATCAAGACAACTTGGTATTAGTGAAAAGATTAACACATAGATCAGTGAAACAGAATACACAGTCCAGAACGATACCCACACATATATTATTAATTGATTATACGTAAATGTGCCAAGGAAATTTAATGGGCGAAAGGAAAGTCTTTTTAAAGAATGGTGATGGATCAACTGGATATCTATATGAAAAGAAAATAAATCTCAACTTTACTTCCCATCAAAACAAACAAAAAATACTCAAAATGAATCATAGAGCTAAATATAAAATTGAAAACTGTAAAGATCCTAGGAGAAAACACTAGGAGAAAATCTTTAGTATATTGGGTTAGTAAAAAATGTCTTAGATATATCACCCAAGCACAAAACATAAAAGAAAAAAATTGTTAAATTGGACTATATCAAAAAAGTAAGAACTTTTATTCTGTGAAAGACATCGTTAATGAAGTCAACCTACAGACTAGTAGAAAATGTTTGCAACATATTTATCAGAAAAGGACTTTATACCCAGAACATACAAAGAATTCCTATAACTCAGCAATAAGATGAACAACCTAGTAAATAATAGGCAAAGGACTTGAAATATGTTAAAAAATGACCAATGTGCACACTGCAAGATGTTCAACATCATTAATCATGAGGTAAACACAATTTGAAACTATGATGACATACAAATCCAAATCCAATAGAATGGCTAAAATGTAAACAAATACAATAGAATGGCTAAAACATAAAAGACTGATCATACCAAAGGTTGGCGAGGATGTGGGGAAATTGGAACTCTCATACTCTGCTGGTAAGAAGGTAAAGTGGTACAGGTACTTTGGAAACAACTTGGAAGTTTCTTAAAAAGCTAATATACACCCACCACCATGTGAACTGGCCATTTTACACTTAGGTAAATACTCAAAAACAAAGCAAAACAAAACAAAATGAAAACATATGTCCGCAGAAAGACTTATACACAAATACTCATAGCAGCTTTATATGTAATAGCCCCAAACTGGAAACAGTCCAAATGTCTAACAGTTGAATGGATAAACAAATTATGGAATATCTATGCAATGGAATACAACTCAGCAATAAAAAGGAACAAACTACTTATGCACACAAAGATGATTATCAAATTCATTATTTTGAGCAAAAGAAGCCAGACCATAAGAGAGTCTTCACTGTATGTTTCTGTTTATACAAAAATTCTAGAACATGCAAACTAGTTTACAGTAATAGTAAGTAGATCAGTAGTTGCCTGAGTATGAAATGTGGAGAAGGATAAGTTGCAAAGAAGCATGAGGAAATTTTTGTGGATGATAGAAATGTTTATCTTGATTGTGCCGATGAGTTCCAGGATTTATATCTATGTCAAGACTCATCAAATTGTAGACTTTAAATATTTGATGTTTATTGTACTTCAATTACACCACAATCAAGTTGTTAAAAAAAAAAAAAGGAAAATTTAAACCTGGAGAGAAGTTTAATACTGACCTAATGTGATTTCTAATGCATTACAGGCATTTGTAATAAGCATATATGTTATTGTCTTTCACTTTTAAAATTGAGGTGAAATTCACATGGAATAACACAAACCATTTTAAAGTGTACAATTCAGTGACATTTACTTCTTTCACAATGTTGTGCAACCCTCACCTCCATCTAGTTCCAAAACATTTTATCACACTGAAATAAAACTCTGTGCCCAGTAAGCAGTTAATCACTTTTACCTCCTATCCCCTGCAGCCTCTTATAACCTCTAAGATAGGGGGCCGGCTGTAGCTCAATTGGTAGAGTGCCGGTTTACCACGTGGGAACCAAACCCAGGGCCTCCTTGAGCGGGCAGACCGCCTTGAGAAGGCAAGCCGCCATGGCAGGGCAAAGCCGCCACGGGCAGGACAAGCCATCCGCAGGCAGGACAAGCCACCCGCGAGTAGGCAAGGCCGCCGTGCGGTGAGCTGACTTGGCGGGTCGCCGCAACGGGAGGAGACAAGCAGACACAGAAGAATGAAAAAATCAACACAGCAAGAACAAGTAGAAAGGGGGAGAATATATAAAACAAACAAACAAACAAACAAAAAACCTCTAAGATACCTCTGTCTTTATGGATTTACCTATCCTGGATATTACATATAAATGGAATCATACAATATATGGCTCTTTTGGTCTGGCTTCTTTCACTTATCATAATGATTTTGAGGCTTGTCCATATTGTAGCATGTGTCAGTACTTCATTTCTTTTTATGGTTGAGTAATATTCCATTATGTAGATATACCACAAATTTCTTTATCCATTCATCCATTGATGGACACCCTCTTTTTGACTATTGTGAGTAGTGCTGCTATGAATATTTGTGTCCAAGTATTTGTTTTAGTATGTGTTTTCAATCCTTTGGGGTATATACCTAGGAGGGGAATTGCTGGGTCATAAGATAATTCCATGATTAACTTTTTAAGGAACTTCCATACTATTTGCTCCAAAGGATGAACCATTTTACATTCCTACCAGCAATGCATAAGGGTTCCAATTTCTCCACATCCTTGCCACCACATGTTAATTCCTGTTTTTTTTTTATTATTATGGATATCTTATTGGGTGTTAAGTGATATCTCCTTGTAGTTTTGATTTGCATCTCCCTAATAACTAAAGATGCTGAGCATATTTTCGTGTGTTTGTTGGCATTTGTATATCATCCTTGGAGAAAAGTCCATTCTACTCCTTTGCCTATTTTTTTTAATATGGTTGTTTGTCTTTTTGTTGTTGAGTTATGGGATCTTGTTATATTCTGGATACCAGATTCTTATCAGATATATGATTTGAAAATACTTTCTCCCATTTTATAGGCTGTCTTTTTACATTCTTGATAGTGTCCTTTGATACTTAAAGTCTTTAATATTGATAAAGTCCAATTTATCTATTGTTTTCTTTTGTTGCTTGTGCTTTGGGTACATACATTATTTTTCACCCTTTATCTAACAGCTTTCCCCCCTTCCTTTGGGTTACTCCTTTCCTCCTGTTCCAACCATGTGGTGTCAGGGATGAACAGGTGAGCCGGGCTGTTCTGGTCATATTACTTTTTCCACTGTCATGGAGATGGACATGTAATCCAAGCCTGGCCTCTCAGTATCCTTCTTAGAGATTAAAATAGAACTGGCAGAGAAGATATCTTTTCTTTCCTCTATTTCAACCATCAGGACACGAATACAGGGCTGCTGGAAGCCTCATCCTTACTATGTGAAGGATGTCTGCCTGCACTTAGAATAAGGCTGACATGCAGGGAGAAAAGGTGAAGGAAGAGACCGAGGGAAGAAGGTTGGATAAAAGGAGACACGGAGAGAAAGAGGGAGGAAAGGAGGTAAAGGAGGAAGGCAGGAAGGCAAAGAAGAAGAAAGAAAGGAGAGACCCTTTGATGTAGTTGGCCCTGAATCCAGCTGTACCTCTGCCCTTTCTGCAGTGTAGATTCTGAGCCAAGAAATTTCCCTCAAGCATGAGATGATTTGGGTTTCTGTCACTTCCGACAGTCTAGATTAATACAGTATTTATATAGTGCCATTCTTTTAGAATGAGTTGAGAGGTAACGTGTGCTATTCTTTTTAACCAGCCACATTCTCATTGCTTAGAAAGTATTTCTTTTTTCTAGACTTGGTACAAAAAGAGAAGATCTCTTAGCATGCATTTCTTTGAGAACTTTTCTCTCTTCTCTTTCCTAGAGTGTATTTTACCCAAAGTTTCTTTGCATTCTAGGACACTGGCTATACTGTTTTTTGGCAGTTGCAGTCTCTGGTGGGTAGTAGTGATGGATGTTTAAAAAAAATGAGTTAGGAAGGAGAGATGGGTATAGTAAATCAAAGTGTTTTCCTAATTTCCCCCTCCCAACCATACTGTATTAATTTAAGTGTGGGGTGACCCATGATTGTGTTACCAATTGAGCCATGGTAATGCAGTAGGTAGTAAAATTTTTGCCCTAGACTCTGGCATATCATCGTCTATTATCCTTAGTTTATAATGTGGATATACGCTTTTATGAGTTTTTGTTTATTTTTTCAGGTTATTAGTGAAAAATTGGGAGTGAACCAAGCAAGGCTAGGACTCTTCCTCATTAAATGGGAAGCCTAACAATATAGCCTTTTAATGTCTGTGCTATTCTCGGTTTCCATCAGACCTGTAAGTCCACATTTGTAGCCTCCATTGATGTGTCTCTGTTATAACCCAACAACTCTGTCAGTTGCCATGAGATGAGAAGGTAGAGACATTTCTGGACAGAGAGACAGCCCAATATCCTCCAAGATATTGTATATGCTTGGGCTACTATCTCTCTAAAGTTGGCTCTACTTCCAAAAGGTCAGAGGGGAGAGGGTAAAGGAGGGGATACTATTTGATGAGGCTTAAGGACCAGGAACATATATCTGGGCAACAGAAGTCTATGGAAACCATCCCCAAACTAGAGCCAAGGGTTTCCTTCCATACTTGCTTCTCACATGGTCTTTCCTTGTTAACACCTTTCCATGACGGGTCCTCCTTGGGAAGGCTGAGTGGGTGGGAGAAAAGTCTTGAAAGAAGTAGCTTGCTCCTGGGGTATTTATATCTGGTTGCTTAACATCCTCCACCTACCCACATAGGAGTTCCAAGCTTTATAATTTGACCATAGCTATAAAAGAATATTTTTATTTGAATTTAAAGTTATTGGAGGAATACTGCCTAAACTTTATGCCATATTTCTGTAAAAATCTTGCATTACACTTCCTATTTTAGTTTCCTAGGCTGCTCAAGCAAATACCATGAAATGGGTAGAGTTAACCAATGGGAATTTATTCACTCACAGGTTGAGGATGGGAAAAAGTCCAGATCAAGGTGTCATCAAAGTAGTGCTATCTGCCCAAAGACTGTAGCATGCTGGGGCTGGCTGCTGACAATCCTTGGTCCTTAGCTTGTCACATGGCAATGCATGCACATGGCAGCCTCTCCTGGTCTTTCCCTTCTCTTCTGGGTTCCACTGATGTTCAGCTTCTTGCTTCCTGTGGTTTTCTCTCTGTGGGCCTGAATTTCATTCTCTTATAAAGGACTCCACTAATAGGATTCAGACCCATCCTGATTGAGATGGGCCACACCTTAACTGAAGTAACTCCATCAAAAGGTCCTTCTTACAATTAGGTTTAAGAACATGATTTTCTTGGGTACCTACAGTTTCAAACCACCACACTTCCTTAAGCAGAGTATGTGGGCTTATTTAGGAATAAAGGGGCCTGCAGATGGTGGTTACACAGCTCAACTGGGCGGAAGGAGCCTCAAAACTTGGGTCTAAAACCTTGCCTGCTGGCACCACACCCACCCGGACTCACGGTATTATACTAGAATTCCACCTACATTCTTAAAACTCATAAAGAGCAAAATAATATAATAAAACTTTTCGGTCAGAATATTTATTACAAATCCCAAAATATTTTTTCCATTCTCATCTGTCAAAAAATCTGCTTTCCATTATGGACATTTAGTTAATTACCTTGCAGCTAGGTGGTCAGATTTGTGCTTATAACATTTTTTGATCCCTTTGATTTAGGCTTAAAGAAATTAACCTTCAAAAGTAGATTTCTAAATGAAGAATATTTCCACCCAGCCCAATTCAGGATATGAAAGAATATACAGCCAACTTTTACTCTTTGTTAATTCTCCTTATTGTTCATATGTCTTTCAACCAGACTGGGAGAAATTAATAATCTACGTAAAATTTTTTTTATTTTAAACAGATGTGCATAAAATATATTCATTGGTAATTAAATTCAGGCCAGTAAGATGGAAACTTTCTTTCCAGACCTCTAAAATAATTATTGGCAAATTTACTAGAGAATTTTGAATATAAGTTGTAATTGGTTTAGAAACATTTCTAATCACTATTTATTATGTGACTTAAAAATTTATGCTGTACCTTGCTGATGTTTTACAAAGCTATTATTAATATGATTTATTTATAAAAGAAAGTGAGAAAACTGTACTGCTAATCCTCATGGCTCAGTCATAAATCTTTCCTGTTTTGCAGTAAGACACATTTCCAATAATGTTGAATATACTTTCCACTGCATTTTCTTTTCTTGGCCTTTAACCACTCCAGATTCTTGAGATTATGACAAGTTCCCAATTCAACCAGATATTCTTTAGAACTCTGAAATGGAAGATCTCATTAAAAAAATTTTTTTTCTGATATCTCCTGAAGGATTTATTTTTTTGAAACATTATAAATGACAAGGATTTTTATTTATTTATTTATTTATTTATTTATTTATTTATTTATTTATTTATTTAATCAGAGGAGAACTCTGTAAAAGGACAGTACTAGACAAAATGACATGAGAAAACCAGATTGATAGTGTCTGGGAACTATTCCAAAAATGTTCTTGTTGGAGACTGAACCATGCCCCCCACAGAAGGCATGTTCAGGTCTCAGCCCCTGGTCCTGTGGGTGTGAACCCAGTTGTAAATAGGATCTTTGATGATGTTATGAGTTAAGTTGTGCCCAAACTGAATGAGAGTGGGCCTTTTACAATATGGCTGAAGTCCTCATAAGCCAAGGAAATTAGACACAGAAAGAGGAAGCCACAGGGAGCAGCTGGAGACTAGGAGTTAACGGAATCCAGAGGAGAAAGGAGAAGATGCGCCATGTGCATTGCCATGTGATGGAAAAGCAAATGACCAAGGATCCCCGGCAGCTTGCCCTAGAATGCCACAGCCTTTGGGGAGAAAGTATTACCTTCCTGATGCCTACATTTTAGAATTTTCAATAGTCTCAAAACCATAAGCCAATAAATTCCCATTGTCTAAGCTAACCTACTGTGTGGTATTTGTGATAGCAGCTCAGGCAAACCAAGACAGATAGAGTCAAAGAAAGGATATATATGTGTGCAAAAGAATTCAAGAGGATTTACAACGATGATTTTTATATATAATAGTTATTTATATAAAGAGAAAGATATTTTCATAAAATTTCAACCTTACTCACTGTTTGAGAGTCAGCTTTAAATAGATATTTGATGCATAGGCAGTTGTTAATAACAATGAACCAAAATCTGGACTAAACAATATGTTTGGATATAATTTTTTCCTTTATAGGCTGCATATTATTTAAGTGTTTAAGATTCACACTGGATTCTCAGCACTTCAAAGAAGTGAAATCCTAATTAGAAATATGCTGTACCTCTTAATGTGTTAATCAAAAAATATCTTTACTAGTTGTCCAGTATGTATTGATGTCTACGGAACTTATTGGATAAATATATATTGCCCAAACTTGAAGGAAGAGATTCTTTCATTCTTTCAAAAATATTTCCTGGGAGTTTATTTGGTGCCAGACATACTTTTGGGGGCTAGAAACCCACAAGTGGACAAAACAGACAAATATTCATTACTTGGTGGAACCCAGTTCAAATGCTCAGAGGCCAATGGGAAACCAAATAAAAAGCATTATAGTCATTTGGCGGAACCAGTGCTAAGGGAAACAGAGCCCTGGAGGAGGATTGGGAGGTCCAGAGGTGAGGCAGGAAGACTTGAAGGAGGTGGGGAAGCCAACCTGGGGGCAATCTGGCCCAAGAGCCTCCTGGCCAAAGGGCACAGCCAAGGGCGAGGATTCTGGAGGCATGTTCAAGGCACAGCAAGAGTGTCACCTCACAGGAGCTTGTGAGCACATGGAGGGGATGCCAGGTCAGGTGAGTAAGGACAGGGAGTCCCAGAAAGTGGGAGGGGGGTAGAGGGTGGGGAGGGGATTTTTAAGCCCCGGAAAAGGCCCTTGGCTTTTATTCCAGATGAGACGGGAAGGGTTGAGAGGATGTCAGGCCAACAAAATGACATAATCTGCTGTGTATCTTAGGATCATTCTGAATTGGGTTTTTCCCTGTCCAGCACCTCCTTTATTTTAAATTAGCATGTAGTGCCATTTCAGTGTTACTCTCTTGGTAATTTAGTTCTTTTAGGCAGAAAACTCCCCATTGTCACCTCCTAGTATTTATTAATATATTAAATGATTTTGGGATATCTTTCCCTGTCCCCTATGCATCATTAGTGAATGCATTGGGATACTTTATCACCTGTATAAAAACATTCAGGGTTATGACTTTTTCCTTTATAAAGAGTTTTGACTCTGAATGATTATTTGAGCATTTATATATGATTATCACATATGATATCAGATGAAAAGTGTTGTTCTTTATAGATTCCTTCATATGATTATTCACAAATAATTTAAAAATTAAGCAAATAAAATATTTCTCCTCATTATAGTGCATTTAATTTTTGCAAAATTTGGCATATGCTCAATCGGATTGAAAAAAAAAAGAAAAGAACAATTTCTCTCCAGTCACAATTTCCCCTTGTAAGAAATTCTAGCTACATGAATTTACCATTGAATCGGTCTTCAGAATTTTAATTCCAGTGAAAGTGGGTCGCAGTTCCCTCCTGGTGGGGGGCTACAAAATAGGAAACCTGAGATTGGATATAGAGGAAGGAATGGCAGAGAAGTAGTAGGGGTTTTCAAAATGGGAATGTAGGAAAAGGAAAGGAAGATGTCATGGGTATTTACCTTCTCTTCCTTGAAATTCTGCCTTGTACATTTGCTTCCAACATTTTCTTCTTGGTGTGACTTGTTTTAAACAGTTTTATGGAGCTATAAATCATAGATCATATGATTCACCTTACAGTGTATAATTCAGTGATGTTTAGCCTAGTCACCTAGTTATCTTGCCTGTCTTTTTTTTTTTTTTTTTTTTTTTTTTTTTTTTTTTTTTTTTTTTTTTT
>PVKH010035284.1:0-11748 GCA_004027955.1 Chaetophractus vellerosus | reverse complement strand
GCCTCCCTTTCTCTGAGGTGCGGTTTCTCTATAAGTCCACACCCACCAAGGGGGAGGGGACTCCACGTCCTACTGATGTGGCTCAATCAAAGTCTGAATCACAATTTAATCAAGTATAAGTGAAACCACTGAATCCAGTGTAATCTAGTATGCCCAGGGGAAGAGACCAGCTCACAAACATAATCCAGTATCTATTTTTGGAATTCACAAACAACATCAAACTGCTACAGACGGTAAGCAGACTACCAGCAGGAAGCTGTCCACTCCTAATTCATGTGCCTCGAGAGCACCCCCACCACGGGGACGGCGCGGGGCTGGCTGGCTGGGCGGGTGGAGGGAGCAGCACCGTTCCGAGGTGCCACACAGATGCACGTGGTAGCTCTTCATCTCTCTCACACCCATAAGCTGAACAGAGGAGGGGAAGTCGCGCGGGTACGGATTTCCTGAAGGGCCTCGCAGCACGTTTCCACTCAGAGCCTGAGGTGGTAAGCCCTCAGCTCCCTTCAGGAGAGATCGTCGCGCCTTCCTAGCCTGCCTCGCCAAGTGCGCCGTGAGCAGGACAGTGGTCCTCCTCGCCGCTGTGGAGAAGTTCGCCAGATATGCAATCACTGGTCTGAAATCTTTTTCCTGAGTTATCACTCCCAGTGTCCCTAGACATGCTCTGAGCTGTCTCAAGAAAGCGTCGCTGACACATAGCAATTGGAAAGACGCCAAGAAACACACCAGGTCCTGAGGCGGCGGGTGGCCCACACTCCATGACCCTCTCTCCGGAAGCAGCCAGGGCTTGCCAGAGCCAATGCAGTCTCAGTGCCCCCAAGCACAGACCCGTCTGCCCCTCTTCCCACCTCAGGCATGCACCTGCTTCTGTACGTGCGTTTATTTACAAACATGCATCATCTCTACTTTACAACTATAATAATTTATGAACATGAATTGTTCGTATATTTACAACTGCACCCATTTACATCAAAACATATGCAAAAAGTGTATGTTTTATTTTATTTTTTTATTTTTTTTTTAAAGATTTATTTATTTTATTACATATCTCCCCTCCCCCCCCGCTGCGGGGGCGCGCCGAGATTGGACACTGCGCAGGCGCGGCTTTCCCCGCTTGTGGGCGGTCTCTGCGTCTGTTCACGGCCGGCTTTTCAGTTCACGAGTGGCTGGCTGCGCTCCATCCGCGGGTGACCTGCCCTGCCCGTGGCGGCTCTTGCCATGTCCGTGGCAGCTTCTTGCCCTGCCCACGGCGGCTCCGGCCCGCCCATGGCGGCTTGCCATTCTCAAGGTGGTCTGCCCGCTAGGAGAGGTCCCCGGGAATCGAACCCGGGGCCTCCCATGTGGTATGCCGACGCCCTATCCACTGGGCTATCGAGCCGGCCCCCCAAAAAAAAAAGTGTATGTTTTAAATGGGATAAAAACAAATGCAAATGGAAAGTTAGGCTGCAACAGCAGTGTCCTTCAGCTGCAGGTCCTGATGGAGCCAGTTAGGGCTGGACAGCCATGGATAACAGGGCAGAGGTCAGCCAGGCGGCGGAAAGAAATGACAAGACAACACCCAGTGAACACTGGAACCACCGAGCACCTGGAATCTGCATGTTTCTCACCAGCTCTGATGGTGATGCCATGGCTGTCCCGCTGGAGGAGGTGGGCTGCTTTCAAGGGCCCTGCACACAGCTCCTGGCTGGAATGATGGGCAGTTAGAGCTGCTGGGGTGCGACCACTGCCGCCCCAGCCACAGGGGAGCTGGGGCTCCGGGGACAGGGGCCGCCCACAGAAACCTGTGCTCTCCAGAAACCTTCAGCAGCCACGATGCACAGCCGCTGACAATTCATGCCCAGATTCCCAATCTCACAGGAGGTATCTCACAATCTAAACTGATTTCTTCCTGTGACTCTGCACCCTTGAGGTTCTCCCTTTGGAGTCCTTCCAGAGGCCCCTGCCCGTGGACTCCTGGCTCCCAGTCCCTCATCCCCAGCAAGGCCCCAGGTGAGGGTGATACCCCAGGGTCCCCTACATTTTCCTCTTCCTGGTTCCCTAATCCAGGGAAAGGGCATCAAGTCAGATGGCACCAAAGCCCTAGAAGATGCTTCCCTCTCATCCACCTCCCCAGGATGTGAAAGGCCTGAGATTTCTAGCAAAAATGTTATTACCAAAAACACATGCATGAACTAGTAATCCATAATTACCTTCTGGGAATGAATTTGAAAATCTTGATCCCAAAATGGACAAACCCAGTTTGCTGGCCACGGAGAGGAACAGCTACAATAAAATGGGATGAAACCGGCCCCCTTGTCCAGAGTTGTGGGGTGACTTGGCACCCCATGACCCATGTGGCAAGGAAAGCAAGCCCACAAGACACCCTGTGTTCACACCCTACAACCATCCATGGTGTAAACAGTGTTTCATTAGTTCAGATAATACTTACTGAGCACCTACTACAGTCCAGGTACTGTGCTGCATGCCAAGTACACAAGTTAAACCAAGGAGCACGAATGTCTGTTATTACTAGAGAAGACCAGGGTGGCTCTTAGCAGTTTTTAGCACAGTCATATGGTGAAGCAATGAAAACTTGCTAAAGGGACGTGGCTCAAAAGAATATTACACAGGTACCCTCAGAACTTGAAAATGGAGGGAAAAGACTGAAAACCAATCACTCGTTCAAGGAAGTACAAGTGCAGATCCAGAATAGAAATGGACATGTGGGTTTAGCAGTTGGCATCTTTAGACTGAACTCACTTTCCATTTCTCAAATGCCTTTTAAAAGAATCAGATTTGGAAGAACAGCAGATCTACCTGCGTGAAATGAATTCACAATTTCAGACCAGATACATGGATTTTGACAAGTAGGCATTCTCAACCATTTGGCCCATCAGTGGGGTACAGTTCAAGAAGTGATTGGGGAAAAAGTGGTATATGACACTCCTAGAATTTGGAAATTAATATTCATCTCCGAATAACCCTGAAATTTCCAGCTATGTGGTTAAACCCTGTACAATACAGGTTTGCTCTTGCACCGTATTCTGCCCCAGCTTGAGCACAGCCCTGAAGCATGATGCACACAAAGGGTCAGAGCTGAGCGGGCTCTCGCTGAGGACAGGCTGCAATCCTTCTGACCTGTTCAAAACTGACTGAACATGCACATCTACACAACTAAAGTGTAGTTAAAACATGTCTCGGTGCTGTTGCCAAAAATCCATATTTTTAACAATTAACAGTTGATACCAAAACATTTTTATTAATCAAGATTCACATGGCTTACAGACATCTGGCCCAGTATTGAAAACCTGGGATGCCCCTGACTTATACACTGATGATTTCAAATCGCTTCCTCTACCTCCTCAGCTGCAGGTGCCCACACCTACTGTTCCTAAATAGCCAGTCTCTCCATTCCCACCAAACCAAACATTCATTCCGATATTAGCATTCCAGAGAAGATCATCCTCATTCACTTATCCCCAAAGTAAGAAGTGACAAAGACCTATCATTTCTTCTTTAGATCTCAATGTTTCCTCTCCATCCTAATCCCAGTGTGGTTACAAGCCATTGACACACTGACACAACTTCCCAGCTCTTGCCAGTCCCTCTAATCTCACCACATTTACAATCAGTTCAATATCCTATGTCCACTATAACTTTCAAAAAGTGAACCTGGAAAACCACAAATGTCTCTGCTGTGAAGATTTGACAATGCCAGTCTCTTCCTAGAATATAGAACCTTTTCATCTGACCTCTGTCTGACTCCTATTGCTCCCACCCCACCCTTGCAGTTTGGGCCAGCTCCAACTACTGTAGCTCCCTGACTACACCTGCCCCTGCCCTGCCTACACCTGGCTTAGGCTATTGCTTCTGCCTGCACACCTTCTTTCTCCCAATAAACTAGGACTTAGCGAACCCTACAGAATGTTGTGGTGAGCTTTTACAGCCACAGCCTTGGCTCTCCCAACCTTACAAGAGTGATCCAGACTAGCAAGACATTCAAACACAAAATATATCATTACAAAGAATGACAATGAAACAGGGGACCAAGAACCTTGGGGCAAACGGAGTAGGTGGGAAGATTCCAGGCAGAAAGGATGGCAAATGCCATTCTTGGAGAGACAGGCCAATCTGCTCCTGGATGGTGAAGGGCTCAGTGTGCAGGAAGTGGCATGACAAGGACCAGAAGACAGCGGGATCCAGAGCCTGTGGACTCACTAAGCTTCCAATTGCACACATTAGAAACAATTTAGACTCATTTATAATATCTCTACACAAGACTCTTCTACCCCTTTTATTTGAGCCTATAATTAGCACTACACCCATTAAATATATGCCTCAGAGACTTAAATCTTTGGTCTGTTCATATGCCGGTTGAGCTCCAAATCTCAGAAAAGTCCTACTCTCCAGTTCATCAGACTCACCCAGGACAACAAACAAAATGATGATGATGGACAACCTCCATCCCAAAATACAGAAAGTATCTACAACTGCAAGCAAAGCAGTTCCTTCCATCTGCACCCTCTCAATGTGAGGCAGGGTGGACATCACCATCCCAAAATCCACAAGGTTTAGGAGTGAACAAACATAAGGGGAGAATGCAATCATGGACAAAGTAAACGTATTACTATTGTAGTAACAAAAGAACATGTAACATTGATATAAAGGTAGTGGTTACCAGAGGTTCTGTGGGGAAGGGGAGGGGGAGGGAATAATAAGTGGAACACAGGGCATTTTTAGGGCACTGGAATTAAGTGTAAACAACAATGTAAACTATAGACCTTGGTTAACAGCAATACTTCAATATTTATTCATCAATTGTAACAAGTGTACCACACTAATATAAAATGTTATTGTATTAGTCAGAGCTCCCTAAGGAAACAGAATCAACAGGAGATATCTGTAAATAGTACGAGATTTTACAAGAGTGTCTCTTGTGACTGTGGGGTGCACAAGTCCAGGTTCTGCAGGCAGACTGCAAACCAGGAGTTCCAATGAAAGTCCAATGGAGGTCCTTGATGAGTTCCCGGGAGACAATGGCTGTCCAAAGATGAGCTGGGAAATTCTCTCTGAATGCTGCAATCACTTCCCCTTTTAAGGCATTCAACTGATTGGATAAAGTGTCATTAATTGCTGATGGCAATCTCCCTGGTTGATGCAGCTGTAATCAGCCATCTATGCAGTAAACTCATTGTTGACTAAAGCCCATAAATGTCTTTGTATTACAAATAGCCCAGGGCTTGCTCCACCAAACAACTGGGACAATTACCTGGCCTGAGTTGACACATTAGCCCAACCATCACAGTTATTAATAGGGGAAGAAGTGGGAGGGGGAGGGCTGAGTTATACAGGAATCCCTTATACTTTCAATGTAACTTTTATGTAATCTAGAACCTCTTTTAAAATGGAGGAGAGGGAGGGGAGGGGGAGGGAGAGGGGGAGGAGAACACAACAACCACCAAACCACAGATTTTGAAAGCAATGGTCCACTTTCCTAATGACGCATTTCACGTAAAACCCTCTTGTGATACCACCTACCCTTTACCTACGAGAAACCCACCTAACCGGAGATACTGTTGCTACTGAAGCCCTGCCCAGGATCCTTGGCCAGCTCTGTTTTATTTCATTTCTATCCAGCTGTGAAACCATTAAAGCTTCTGTACTGATAAAAGCAGAGTAAAGTGAACCCCCACTGTGCTGTCTGCCTCTGTGACCCCTTGCAGGGGCCCTTCATTCCTGAGTGGTAGAAAAGGATGCACCTTTCATCAATGAAGAGAGAGGGCAAAAATCCACTGGGCTGTTCTCTCTTTCCCAGGATGACCAGCATCAAGCAAGGACAGAGGGGCCTCACAAAATAAGGGCACCTGCAAGAGGGCATACCATGAGTTGACCACGAGCTCCAGTCCAGGGCCAAAGCCCTGCTTCCAAATCTGACCACATCCAACTACACCACACATCCCAACCCCGTGTCCCAAACCTACCATGCGTCCCAAAGCCCACTCCACATCCCAACCCCACCCTGTATAACAACCCAACTCCATGTGAAACCAACCCTGCTGCCAGTGGCTGCTGGCCCATCGGAACCTTAACGTGCACACCTGTGCAGTGGCAGCTGCTGGTAACAGGAAGGAACAACACCTGTACACCTAGCACAGTGCCTGGCACCAAACGAGCCTCATGGGAAGGCAAAGGAGGTTTCCACTATAATTGCATGACGGATCCCAGGGTTACAATCTGTTGTGAACAAAGACACCAAAGATTTCAACAGAGGAAAGGACCTCAAATGTTCTCACTGGGTGACTTCATTTTAAAGATGGAGAAACAATAACTGAAGTCCACAAAGTTAGAGTGACTTGCCCCAAAAGACAAGTAACTGAGCCTCCACCATCACAGTACAGAAATTCTAATTTCTGATTATTTTCATATATTGCTAGTAATAATATGCTGAAGGTCATATATCTTGCTGGAGTCCAGGAGAAGTTTCTTTATATAGGATTGTGTCATCTGCAAACAGTGATAACTGACTTTCTCTCCAATTTGGATGCCTTTTCTTTCTTTCTCTTGCCCGACTGCTCTGGCTAGAACTTCCAGTACAGACTCCAGTCCAGGGCCAAAGCCCTGCTTCCAAATCTGACCACACCCAACCACACCACACATCCCAACCCCATGTCCAGTGCTGAGAACAGTGGTGACAGCAGGCATTCTTGCCTTGTTCCTGACCTTCGGGACAGACTTCAGGTTTTCACCATTGAGTGTATTTGCTTTGGGCTTTTCATAAGTGCCCTTTATCATGCTGAGAAAGGTCCTTTCTATTCCTAGTTTTCTGAGTGTTTTTATCATGAAAGGATGTTAGATTTTGTCAAATTTGGTTTCTTCATCAATTGAAAAGATTGCATGGGCTGTTCCTTCATTCTTTTAATGTGATGTATTATATTGATTGGTTTTCTTGTGTTGAACCATCTTTGCAATCCTGGAATAAATCCCATTAGGTCAAAGTGATTAATCCTTTTAATATGTTGGATTGGGTTTGCCAGTATTGAGGGTTTTTGCATCTAAAGTCATAAGACACAGCGATGTGTAATTTTCTTTTCTTGTGCTGTCTTTATCTGGCTCTAGTATCAGGTTCACACTGGCCTCATAGAATGAGTTGGTAAGTAATCCCTCTTATTTTTTGGATGAGTTTGAGAAGGTTTGGTGTTAAACCTTTAAATGTTTGGTAGAATTAAGCAGTGGAACCATCCAGTCCTGGATTTTCTTTGTTGGGAGGTTTTTTTGTTTTTTTTGTTGTTGTTGTTGTTACATATCCCCCCCTTTCTGCTTATTCTTGGTGTGTTCATTTTTGCGTTCTTCTGTGTCTGCTTTGTATGCCCCCATTTCGGCGACGCACCAAGTCAGCTCACTGCGCAGGCGGCTTTCCCTACTCGCGGGCGGCTCTGCTCTGCTCATGGGCAGCTCTGCTCTGTTTGCAGGCGACTTGCCCTGCCCAGGGCAGCTCTGCCCTGCCCATGGCGGCTTGCCCTCTCAAGGCAGTCTGCCCGCTCGCAGAGGCCCCCGGGAACCAAACCCAGGGCCTCCCATGTGGTGAACCAGCACCCTATCCACTGGGCTACAGCCGGCCCCCTGTTGGGAGGTTTTTAATTTCTGATTTCTTTACTTGATAGGTCTATTAAGATTTTCTGCTTATTATTTTGAAATGAATGTTTCTAGAAATTTGTCTAGTTCATCCAGGTGTTCTAATTTGTTGGCATATAAGCATTCACAGTGCTTTCTTATAATCATTCTCATTTCTGTAAGGTCAGTAGTAATGTCCCCACTTTCATGCCAGATTTTAGTTATTTGTGTCCTCTCTTTTTCTTTGTTAGTTTGGGTAAAGGTTTGTTGATTTTACTGATCTTTAAAAAAAAAAAACACACACAAATCCTGTTTTTGATTCACCATTGTTTTTCTATTTCTACTTCATTTATCTCTGCTCTATTCTTTACTATTTCTTCCATTCTATTGACTTTGGATTTAGTTTGCTCTCCTTGTTCTAATTTCTCTAGATGTGAAGTTAGGTATTGATTTGTGATCTTTTTTTTTTCTCTTTTAATGAAGGCATTTAGAGCTATAATTTCCTTCTGAACCACTGCCTCGCTTTTGGTATGTTGTAGTTTTGTGTTCATTCATCTCAAGATATTTCCTAATTTCCACTGTGATTTCTTATTTGACCCATGGGTTAATAGTGTGTCAGTCTCCACGTCTGTAAAATTTCTAGTTTTCTTCCTGTTAGTTTCTAGCTTTATTCCTTTTTAGTCTGAGAATACACTTCAGATGATTTCAATATTTTATGATTATTAAGACTTGATCTGTGTCCTAACATATAGTCTATCCTAGAAAACACTCCATGTACACTTGAGAAGCGTATTCTGCCGGGCAGAATGTGCAATAAATGGCCATTAGTTCCAACTGGGTAATAACAGTGTTGTTCAAGTTCTCTATTTCCTTACTGAGCTTCTGTTTAGATATTCTACCGATTACTGAAAGTGGTGTATGGAAGTCTCCAATTATTACCATAGAACTATCTGTTTTCCCTTCAATTCTGTCCATTTTTGCTTCATACATTTTGGGGCTCTGTTGTGAGGTGCATTCAGGTTTATAAGAATTTTACCTTCTTGCTGGATTAAACTTTTTTATCAATATAACATCTTTAATTCTTGTAATCTTTTTTAACTTATCCTCTATTTGTCTGACAATTGTATAGCAGCTCCACCTCTCTTTTGATTGCTGTTGGCATGGAATAGCTTTTTCTACCATTTCACTTCCAACCTCTTTGTGTCTTTGTCCCTAAAATGAGTTTCCTGTAGATAGCATATACGTGGATCATGCTTTTTCATCCAATCTGCCAATCTCTGCCTTTTAATGGAAGAATTTAATTCATTGACATTTTAAGGTAATAGCTGAGGAGGAAGGAGTTACCTCTACATTCTGCCACTTGTTTTCTGTATGAGTTGTATATTTTTTGGTCCTCAATTACTCCATCACTCCTTGTATTTTGCCTAGTTGCTTTTTTGTGGTGTACCATTTTGACTCCCTTTTTTTCCTTTTCTCTATATTTTTAGTTATTTTTTTAGTGCTTACCTTTGTACTTACAATGAATAACTTGAATAACCTAGCTTGACTTGTATTAACCTAGCTTCAGTTGTATACAAAATCTCTACTCCTATGTATCTCCATCCCTCCACCTTTATATTGTTACCAGCTCAAATTACATCTTTATACATTGTATGCCCATTAACGTAGATTTTACATGTTATTTTATACATTTGTCTGCTAAGTCATATAGGGAGGCATTTACAAACCAAAATACAACAATACAGGATTTGATACTTACCTTTGCAGTTACCTTTACCATGCTCTTATTTCTTCTCATAGCTTGGCGCTATTGTGCAATGCACTTCTCTTTCAGCCTGAAGGACTCCCTTTAGGATTTCTTGGAGGGCGGGTCTTCTAGTAATGACCCTTCAGCTTTTGTTTATCTGGAAATGTCTTCATTTCCCCCTCATTTTTGAAAGATAATTTTGCTGAATATAGAATTCTTGGTTGACAATTGTTGTTTCTTTAAGGACATTAAATGTGCCTTCCCTACTATCTCCTGGCCACCATGGTTTCTGATGAGAGATAGTTTAATCTCACTGGGGACCCTTGTATGTGTTAAGTGGTATAATGGTTTCAGAGTTTTATTTAATCGTGAATTCCAAAAATATAAATTGGATTATTCTTGTAAACTAATCTGTTCATCTGGGCATGATTGAGTTATGATAAGGGCATTAACTGGGCCCCACCCCTCGGTGGGTGTGGTCTCAAGTATAAAGGCTAGGCAGCAGATCTGAGTTGCAGAGATTTAGAGAAGAGATTTAGAGAAGAGATTTAGAGAAGAGATTTAGAGAAGAGATTTAGAGAAGAGATTTAGAGAAGAGATTTAGAGAAGAGATTTAGAGAAGAGATTTAGAGAAGAGATTTAGAGAAGCGGATTGGAGAAGCAGTTCTGATGTTGGAGTGAGCCGATCGCCAGATAGTCTACAGCTGGCCTTGTGGAGACGCAACGCAGAGAGTCTCATGGTCTACAGCTGAACTTGTGGTAGAAGCAGAAGCTAAGCCCGGAGAGAAACGCAGCCCCGGGAACAGAGGAACCCGGAAGCCTGAACCCTGGAGACGTCGGCAGCCATCTTGCTCCAACACGTGGACTTTGATGAGGGAAGAACTTTATGCTTTGTGGCCTGGTAACTGTAAGCTTCTACCCCAAATAAATACCCTTTATAAAGATCAACCAATCTTTGGTGTGTTTCAAAAGGCACACCTGTGGCTGACCAAAACAAGTGGCTTCTCTCTTATTGTTTTCAAAATCCTCTTTGTCTCTGGATTTTGACAGTTTTACTCTGAGGCAGGGGTTCTTAACCTTCTTTGTTCCACGGACCCCTTTGCCAGTCAGGCGAAATGAGTACTACTGTAATTTATTTATTACATACATTCGTAAGTGAAGGAAATGCTAGCTTTCAGTTAAAGGTCAAAGAAAGTAAAGATAATAAGTTGATTTTTAAAATTCAAGCTCATGGACCCCCAAAGGACCCCCAGTTAAGAACCCCTGCTCTAATATGTCTTGGTGTATATCTCTTAAAGTCTATCCTGCCTGGAGTTTTCTTCAGATTTGGACATTTTCTGCTATTATTTCTTCAAACCTTTTTCTGCCTCTCTCTCTCTCTCTCTCTCTCTCTCTCTCTCTCTCTCTCTCTCTCTCTCTCTCTCTCTCTCTCTCTCTCTCTCTCTCTCTCTCTCTCATATCCTCTGGGACTCCAACGATGCAGAGTAGGTACTCTTTCTGGTGTCCCACAGGCCTAAGGCTCTGCTCATTTTTCTTCATTCATTTTCTTCAGCTTTTCACATTGTAGGAGTTCAATTGTCTTGTCTTCAAGTTCGCTGATCCTTCCTTCTGCCTGTTCCAATCTGCTGATGAGTCTAATTACTGCATTTTGCAGCTCCAAAGTTTGTCTATTTCCTTTCTATAATTTCTATCTATTTTGTTCAGTCAACCTTTGCCAGATAGCTTTTAATTCTTATTATATGGATTCTTTCAATTCATTGAACATATCTAAAACAGTTGATTTATGTCTTTGACCAACGGTTCCAATGCTTGAGCTTTCTCAGGGATGGTTTCTGGCAAATTCATTTTTCTTGGTGTGTTTTGTAATTTTTTCTTGAGATCTGGACATTCTGATCATTAGCTTTTTATTACTCTGGAAATTAATTCTCCCACTCTTCTGGGATTGATAGTGTTTTTATTGTTATTGTTGAAGTCTGGAGCCATCAAATTGTAACCTTTTCAAACTATTTTTGCCCTCAAATGTGGAATGGAAAGACAAGAGTGAAAAATAATAGGTTCTGCCTGTCTTGCCTCAGGGAGGGTGGGGTAGTAACTGCCCTCAGAGCTGTCCCTGTGATCTGAAGTAGCTAACCCAAAGCAGTCAGACTGCACTCCCCTGGTTTTTGGAGGACTCGGCCCCTATAGCCCACCGTGGTACCAGCAGGCTGGACCAGGAGCCATGGCCGCAGTCCCCGCTGCTGCCCGCCACCAGGCGGGAGGGTGGGAGGTGGGAGCCCCTGCAGGGAGGGGGAAGTTCACCCATATTCACGGCAATTTATCAGCCTCTCACTCCAGCTCTTCCACCGATGCAAAAGGCACCAAGCACACCCAGAGCCAATCTTGCACCCAGAGAAGAGACAACAGGACACCTCTTG
>PVKH010035283.1:0-11750 GCA_004027955.1 Chaetophractus vellerosus | reverse complement strand
CATATGGGTACACCTGGAATTTCTGTGTAACATTTATGTAATCAATGAATCCTAAAAATATATATAGATAAAAAAAAAGAAAAAATGCTTCACAAAGAGGGAAAAAAAAGAATTCTAGGTTGTACAACACAGTGAAACCTAATGTAAACCATGGACTATAGTTAACAGGACAACTATAATAATATTCTTTCATCATTTGTAACAAATGCATCCTACTAATGCAAGGTGTTTATAAATAGAGGAAGTTTATAGGAATGCTGTGTTTTATGCATGATTTTTCTGTAAGCCTACAATTTCTCTAATAAAGAAAATGTACATAAAGAAAAAAAACTATGGAGGCAAGAAGGCAGTGGGACATAACATTTAAAGGAATGAAAGAAAAAAAATGAGAGAAAAAAAGATGACAACCAATAATTTTGTGTCCAGTGAAACGATTATTTTTTAAATGATGAAGATATTAAGACATTCCCAGATAAACAAATCCTGAGAGTGTTTGTCACCACTAGACCTGCCCTGCAAGCAATACAAAAGGGAGACTTTTGGACTGAAGGGAAAGGACACTAGACAAAGGATCAAAGTGGTACAAAGAAATACAGACCTCTGGTAAAGGTAAACACATGGGTAATTATAATTGTCAGTAATATTGTATTGCATTTTTTGTTATTTTTGTCCACTTTTTAATTCCTACAGAGCCTAAAACACAAATTAATAAAAGCTAATGTTATATCTATGGTTTGTGCCACAAAACACATATAAATGTATTTTGTAAAAGTAAAAAAAAAGGTGAGGAAATGGATTAGTGTAGGAAGAGTTTATGTATATGGTATTTAAATTAAGTTGATATTAAACCAAAGAAGAATGTTAAAGATTTAGCATGTAAAATTTAGCTCCTGGGTAATAACAAATTAAATAGTTGGAAAATATAACAGATAGAAATGAGAAGGGACTCAAAATGACTCTTTACAAAAAATCAAACACATATGAATGTAGGCTTAATGGAAAAATCAAGGGACAAAGAAGGTGAAAGATCTTATCGTGAAATGTCAGTAGAAAGTCCTTAAACTATCCCTAGTCATTTTAAATATAAATTGAGTATACTCTTCAGTCAAAAGGCAGAGATTGGTAGAATGGATAAAAAACAAATGCAAGACCAATTCAATACTGTACAAGAGACTTATATTAAATTTAAAAGTTTAAAGTGAAAGGATGGAACAAGTATCAGATAAAATGTGCTTCAATTCTATGACTGTTATGAAGAATAAAGAAAGATACTATATACTGCTAATGTGGTCAATTACACAAAAAGATATATCACTTAAAAATACATATAAACCTAAAGGTAGAGCCCCAAAATATATGAAGCAAATATTGAGCAATTTGAGCTGGAAATAAATGGTTCTACATTAATAGTCACCCTTCTATGCTTCAAAAATTATATATCAACTTCCAATATTAATGGTAACAGGTAACAATTTTGAGCTTCTGTGAGGTTTATGAAATAATTTAAATGGCAATTGTTACATTTTTAAACATTTGAAGTATCTACAAAGGCATTCCAGGAAAAGGGAGATCTTTTGTAGGACTCCAGATGTCAATGAAAACAACACCAATATTACTGAAAGGGACAGTTTCTCTTCAAATAAACAATAATAATATTTCTCTTTTGATTACACATGTTTTTGAGGAAAAAATATATAATGTCAATACCCTGCTAATTATTCCCTAAGTGCCCATTTGAAATCAACATGTTTGGAATCCTTCAATTATTAGGTCCCCAATGTCATTAAGAATGCATGTAAAAACACTTGGTTGTACTGGTGAAATTATTCATGTAGGTAAATGGAAACATCTCCTTCCTTGGTAAGTGTTTCTATGGTTATTAGACTGAGTTTAATGGTGCATAAGTTGGCTCTTTTGGATCTGAAAACCAGAACCATTAATTTATGTACAAACAATGGGGGAAGCACTTTTATCAGTCAGTTCTGTACCCAGGAGATAATCTAGTTTGTATCAGTCTTTCTAATATAGCCTCTCAGGGGGATCTAAACCCATTTTGCTAAAATAAGCTTTATGTTACAGATATGAGGATTGAAATGTGAATAGCGATGTGATAGTTTGAATTAATTAAAACTTTATTTTCTATACTAAAGTCATGTTGTTATAGGTTGGGAAGAATTTGCTGAATCATGGTATTTTGATTTGATTATTTTATTGATTCATATTTAAAGCCAGACTTCCAGGACCTTGAGCTACTTCTACCTCTACCTTTAATGTCTTTTTTCTTCTTTCCCACCTTTTACTAACTGAAATTTTTAGACTATCAGAAGAGATGATCAGTATAAAGTTTCCAAGAGCACATGTCCAGCTGTTTAAGTAAATATGTAAGCTGTTTCTCTCTTCCTTCAGAAGTTCTATATTTTCACAAAATTACCATCATCGCTAATCTCAGGCTTTGGGCTTTGGACAAATCTGAATTTTAATTGAAGTTGTGAAGTACATGACTTCAGGAAATTACGTGCAGCCTTAATTTTCTTATCCAAAATAGGGGCTTAATAAGGACAATGTACCTAAAGACACAACCTATCATAAGGCTTTGGAGTTGGAGCTTGGATTCTAATCCTGTTTCCACTATATTCTAGATTTCAAACCCTCTGTGCCTTAATCCCTCATCTGTAAAGGAATTATAATAATGATAGTGCCTACATCAAAAGTTAGTTAGTTTTATTGTGACAATGAAAGAGGTCATATGTAAAGTGTTTAGCCTATTGCTTTGTAAGTAATAAGTGTTGCATAAATATTAGCCATTATTAATACAATCTTCCTTCATAGCACTTGTCATAGGCTGATGGTAAGGGATAGCCATGGAAAAATTGAAATTATTTCTTGCTGTTTACCTACTTCTTTCAGTTTCTATAGAATAGCTCACAGATGGATCATAGATAGGTAAGTAGGTAATTAGGTAAGTAGGTAGGTAGGTAAAAAGATCACAGATAGATGATAGATAGATATTTTCCTCATTTAAACCATTCAAAAACACTGCAAGATTCCCATATTACAGATAATTTTTTTTTAATTAAATTGGCCATGATCACACAACTAATATGTGGCCAAGAAGGAGTCATTACCAAATTCTATCTAAGGCTAGAGCAAAAGTCTTATCTTTTCTAAATACCTGATTATTTTGAGAACAGGCAAAATAAAAGTAAGTTAACTGCTGTCCTGGTTTTACTGCATCTTATTCACACTCATGAGGTTTTACATGGGGTTTTACTGTCATATACAATACGGTGTTACAGGTTTTAGCTTTCCTTCTAGCATATCATGGTGTTTGTAACTAGAAGTGCTATTATATAGGTATGACAGTGGTTGAAAGGGAAAGCCTAAGTTCATGTATATGTCCCAGTCATTTTTAAAGGTCAAGTTCAAAATTTTTGTACTTCATAGCCAAGTTCAAATTCCTTTTAATTCCAGAAATATTTTGAGACCTCAGAAGCAGTGTTCAACTGCAGTTTCAGAATCAATACCCTGAATCATGCTAGCATAAAAATAGATGGCAACTATTTTTGTTTGCTAATTATATTTTATCAGTGAGGTTACCATATAGAGTAATTCTAATTAATTAGAAATCAACATATAACTATTAGTTTATCAACTTTACTCATTCATCAACTAATATTCATTGAGTGCTATTGTGATAACTGCAAAAATATAGGAACACATGTTTAACTAATTTAATCAGCTTGTTTTAGTAACTTGACAGGATTTAAGGAATTACCTTAAATTTTTTTCCTGTCAAAACAAGTGTATTCAAAGCTGATATGTAGTGATATTTGTTTTCATTTCACCTATATTATGTTTACTTACAAGTCACTAATGCATGTTTCATTACACCCTTCTATCCACTATGACAAAAGATATGATATGGTAGTGTCTATTAATTCCTTGACAGTAAAAAATAAATGGTTCCATAGTTCTTTCATGCCATGGTGCACTCCAGAATTCAATTTATTTATATATATATATACTTTTTATTTTCTTTATGCCATCCTCAGCCCATTCATTAATGCAGTAATTTGTTTAATTCTTTATACTAGTTATTTTGCTACATTTGGTAAGAAAAATCAGGCACAATATCTGAGCATATGGAACTAACTATTCAATGGAATAAATGATCATTATTCACATAAATAAAATAAAAATTGCAATTATGAAACCTTAGAACTACTAAATTCTGAACTATATCTCTCATTTTATATTTGAAGGAAAGTTAGGGTTTTGATTTCTTTATTTGATTACTTGTTTGGTGAAAAATAAAACCACATCTCAATTATGTCTAATTCTTTTTTCTTTTCTTTTCATCAATATGGCATTTAGGATGTTAAGATTTTCATAAAAGGAAATAAAGTAAAACACAAAGTATAGAACTGAGAGAAGGAAACTACACGTTGGTGACTGAGTTTATTCTATTAGGATTTCCAACTAGCCCTGAGTTGCAGATTGTTCTATTCTTTATGTCCCTGATATTGTATGGTGTGATTTAAACAGGGAACATTGGCTGGATGATGTTAACCTGAATCAATCTCTGGCTTCAAACCCCCATGTATTTTTTCCTTAGCAAACTGTCATTTGAAGACCTTTGTTATTCTTCAGTCATTGTTCCTAAAATGCTGGTCAATTTCCTCTCAGAAGATAAATCTGTTTCCTATTATGGCTGTGCCCTGCAGTTTTATCTTTTCTGTAACTTTGCAGATACAGAATCCTTTATCTTGCCTGCCATGGCCTATGACCGCTATGTCGCCACCTGTAACACTTTGCTGTATACAGTTGTGATGTCCCAGGGCATCTGTACCTGGCCGGTTGTTTTATCCTACATTGGTGGTAATATGAGTTCCCTGGTTCACACATCCTTTGCCTTTATTCTGAAATACTGTGACAAAAATGTCATTAATCATTTTTCTGTGACCTTTCTCCCCTGCTTAAGCTATCCTGTACAGACACTTCAATAAATGAATTGCTCCTCTCCACATATGGCAGCTCAGTGGAAGTTATCTGTTTCATCATCATTATCTTCTCCTATTTTTTAATTCTTCTCTCAGTCTTAAAGATCTGCCCTTCTAGTGGGAGGAAGAAAACCTTTTCCACATGTGCCTCTCATCTGACATCTATGGCCATCTATCAGGGGACACTTCACTTTATTTACTCACTACCCAGCTGCAAATATTCTCCCAAAACTGATAAAAATTATCTCCGTTTTCTACACCATTATCATCCCAGGGCTGAATCCACTAATATACAGCTTGAGAAACAAAGATGTAAAAGATGCAGCTAAGAAAGGGCTAAGACCAAAGGTAGATTCCTCATGAGATATAAGACTCTGGGACTCACTGCATTCCCCAAATGCAAACTCTAACTGGGAACTTGCAACCATTTTACTGTGATGTACACAACTTGTCACACAAGGGATTTTATCAAATATTTCCTTTTTATACACAGCCAATGGCATTTCATAACCCCAGTATATAAGAAAGCATGAAAAAAGTTTTGCAATTATTACCAAACAGTCAGATTCTTGTTTAATGGATACTAGCTTGGGGGTTATGTTAAAATGGGTTGTATCAGGTTGTCCTAAGGAATATGGTACATACCTCAGAACATTTTGTGTGTATGTGTGTGTGTGTTTGTGCTTGCACTCCTGTATAGAGTATCTCATACCAATAGTAGGTTACTAGGTGAAGGAATGAGCCAGATTGCCTTGGGTCACATGCGAGCTCTGAGTTTGGCTAATGAGTGGCTCTTTGAGCAAGCTATTAATTTTCTAGTCCTCAGTTTCCTTACCATAAAATGGGGAGAATATCATATCTTCATCATCATTGTGTGTTGGAATGTTAAATGAGTTAATACAATTAACTAACGTAGAGTCTAGACTATTTTAAGTGCTCCATAAGATTATATATGTTTACATAATATTCTCACTGTAATTTAAAAATTCATGTTGTGCACTAAAATGATGAGAGGTGGAATTATTAGGAAGGTAATATTACAAAATCAAATAACAAATATGCTTAAGTGTAGGTCACTAATCTTATGTTGATAACCTTACACACACAATCTACCCCAAAGTGTTTTTGGAAACTTTTTCTAAGTGGCATCTTGAAGAATATAGGTTAATCACATGGTGAAATATTCGCTTTTCCCTATATTTGCATTTCCCTTTTACTTTTTGTACACCAAGATATTACTGAAAGTGTGGAACATCCTTCTCTTCATCACATAAGAATAAGTTACCAAATGCATCACATGGTTTCATCTGTGTCCCCATGGGGAGGTCAGCCCCTATACCACGGTGGAACCAAACAGTGAATGGGCATTTAAAGGCTGATATTGGAGTATGTGCATCATTGCAAAATGTATATCAATAACTGATATATTTTTAATATTTATAATTATTATTTTATTATAATAAATATTTACAAGTAGTGTTCTGGAAATATCAAAATTTAACAATATGTTTAAATCCATGCACTCTGTTGTGAAAACCAAAACCGTCTTTCATACCACTCATCAATTCCTCTAGGAAGTTTTTCTTGGAATTTCTGACCAACAGTACTTCTCTTGAGCATTTCTTTTGCTTAAACTGGGAAGAGAACATGTTCACTCACAACTACACAAGCACACTACACGCTGTAATATTAGATTAAGTTTCAGATTTCCTTAGTTACAGTTTTAGAAGATCATAATAATCACACTGAGCAAGAAGAGATGTTATATATGTTAACATAGCTTTTCATGGTCAATATGGTCAATATCCTAAATATATGCAAGCATCTACTAGTGATAATAACTGCACCAGATAGCATGAAGATGAATATGGAAATTACATTTTTGTTATAACACTGCCTTTTGATACTGAAGAATTAAGTCACCAATGATTCTACCAATAGGAATACATAAACGTTTCCAAATTAAATGATTGACTAATAACAAATATTCTTTTTGAGCACCTCAGGTGATTCCAAGGTACAGCTAAGTTAGAGAATCACTGATACAGATTAAACATTGTCTTAGCTATGCCTGTATATTAACAACTCTGAAAGCCACTAGCATCTGCTAAGCTTCCTTCCCTCCTGGTCCGTACTTTTTATTCCACAAGTAGCAAGCACCCTGTATTTCAATGCCCTGAACATGTAGAAGCCTACTAAATTCCATGACTTTATGGTGGTTAGCAAGAATTGAATTTGTATTTTGGGCACAGCATAGCCAGCATTTTCTGAGGCCACGCATTTATGTATAATTTGACTAAGACCTCCTCCTGAGTCCCCGAACTCCTACTGAAACCCACTTAATTCTCATTCAGTTACAGAAGTAGAGCCATGATAAATATTATGAGAATAGAACATTTAATTCAAATCTCATGCAAATTCCTATTTTAACTAATTCTAAACTAGAACCCTGGGAAGAGATTGTTTTGGAAGTGTGCCTGCCAGTCACAAACAAGTTGACAGCAAGATCCTGAACATTGCAACCCTTTTCAACTTGCCATGCAAACACAACTCTTTGAACCATGTTTATTTTATTAATATATTTTTATTTATTTTTAAAAGATATTTAGATTGCATAAAATGTTACATAAAAAATATAAGGGATTCCCATATGCCCCATTCCCAACACCTCCCACTTTTCTCCACATCAACAACTTCTTTCATTAGTGTGGCACATTCATTGCAATTGATGAACACATTTTGGAGCATTGCCATTAAGCATGGATTTTAGTTTACATTGTAGTTTAAACTCTCTACCACTCAATTCTGTAGGTTTTGGCAAGATATGTAATGGACTGTATCTGTCATTGCAATGTCATTCAGGTCAATTCCAAGTCCTGAAAATGCTCCCATTTTACACCTCTTTTACTCTCTCCTGACTTCAGCACCTCCAGGGGCCACTGTCTCCACATCAATGATATAATTTCTTCAGTTGCTAGAATCATGATAAGTCTATAATAGAATAACAGTAAGTCTACTCTAATCCGTATTTTATTCCCCAATCCTGAATTCTGGGATGGTGATGCTCACACCACCTCTAATTGAGAGGGGCTTTGATCCCATACAACTGATGGATGGAAATCTCTTGCTTGCAGTTGTAGACTCTCTCGGTTCCATGGTGTGGTAGTTGTCCATCTTCACCTCTTTGTTAGTTGTCCTGAGTGAGTCCAGTGGACTGAAGTGTAGGTGTTACAACTCTGCTGAGGCTCAGGGCCCAGAGGAACATGGTCTCTTGGGCATATATCTACCAACTCCTGCACCAACTATAGGTTCAAATAAAAGAGACAGATGAGACATGTGTAGAGATGTCACAACTGGGTCCAACTCTGTCACATGTGGGAGCACAAACTCCAAAGTAGGGCCCACTGTCAAGGCACCAAACTCCAGAGCTATCAGCCATGACTGTAGGACCTGGGTATCTTCAGATCCCTAAAGAGTCCCACTATTTGGTGTAGAATCTACTTTGGCTCTCTATGAGATCCTGCTGAGACATGCATAAGTGTTACCTCTCTGATGAACTCCTGACACACTTTGAAGTCTTTTAGCCATATAAAGTCATTTGTCTTTACCTTTTCCACCATTTATTCAAGGTCTTTTTCCAGTTGCATCAACAGCTGGTGCTTGGAAGTAATCCCTTGGTACCAGAGAGGCTCAGCCCTAAGAGTCATGTCCTATGCTGGGGGTAAGGTAATGCATTTACAAGCTGAGTTTGGCTTAGAGAGAGGCCACATTTGAGCAACAAGGAAGCTCTCCAGAGGTAACAGTTAGGCAACCTACAACACTAGACTGAGTTGCAAATTCAAGAGCAAAAGTCTCATAAGCACAGTCATAAAAATCAAGGGCCCATCTATGGACCATCCTTCTTCACTAGTCATTGCCCCTGTACTTGGGTGATTGTTGCTGTTCCATTAGAGAATGTGGCAGAACTCCCCAGGATTGGAATTCAATAATCTTTTGGTTGCTGTGTGAATATCTACAAAACAATGGCAATGCCCCATGAACACTTTAACATATTAATATACCTTATATATATGCCCAGGTGAACTTCCTCCCAATGTTTCTCCCATCACTGACAACCCATATCAATGATCCTCCCCTGTTACAGTTGCAACCCTTCTGTGACCCAAAACTTCTTCAAAAATGGAGCCAAGAATATTGCCAAAATCAATTAATAGGAAAATGAAATAATAAAGACAGGTTTAAAAATAAGAAACAAAATGCATAATAATTTATAAAAACATACTAAAATAAAGTGAAAATTTAAGGTATTAAAAATAATGAAAAAAATTTTTAAAATTTTTTGTTGTTTTTCATTTCATCATTGTAATATCTGTTGTCCTCTAAGTACAGTGACATTTTCTTCCATTTCTTCCCCAGTGTTTTGCTTTTTGGTTTTGTCTTCACAGATGTTTGAGGTCACAGTAATATCACATACAGAGTATAGGGCACTCCCATACACCCAACACTGTCCCCCTTTTCCCCCTTCCTATATTAATTACCTTTTTATGTGTTGATGGTACATTTTTTACTATTGATGTACAAAAATTGAAACATAGCTACTAACCATGGTCAATAATTTACATTATGTTTTACATTTTAGACCATACACTTTCATAAATTTTTCATGAAATTTAACATGGCCTATATCCATCATTGCAAGATCATGCAGAACACTTCTATTGCCCCCTAAATACCCCCTCTTCCATCTATTCTATTCCTCCTTAACCCTCCCCTCAGGGCCCATGGAGACCACCAGGCTTCACTCCTTGAAGGACAAGATTCATAGTTGCAGCAACACTGAGATCTTTATACACTGATTTGTCCTCCCCTATTAGAAACCACTGCTTGCAATGAATGTACTATATTAATGAAAGAAGTTGTTAATGTGGAGGAAAGTAGGAGCTGTGGGGAGTGGGGCATATGGTAATCCCCTATATTTTTATGTTTTTATGTAATCTAAGTATCTTTTAGAAAAAATAAAAAATATGTTAAAAATAAGTATACAATAGAACAATAATAAGTCTACTTTGTCTTTTGTTCATTCCCCAATCTTGAGGATTTGGGAATGGTGATGCCCACTCTGTTTCTAACTGAAAGGAGGCTTAGATCTCATGGTGCAGATGGATGGAACTATCTTGTTTGCAGTTGCAGACACTCTGTTCTTGGGACAGTCATTGTCCATAATCTCCTTGTTAGTTGTCCTGGGTGAGTCCAATGAACTGGAGAGTAGGTATTGCAACTCTGCTGAGATGCAGGGCTCAATCAAACAGACCAAAGATTTAAGTCTCTGGGACATATATTTATCATGTATAGTGTTAATTATAGGTTCAAATAAAAGGGGCAGAAGAGTCATGCGTAGGGAAAATATAAATGAGTCTAACTGTTACACTGGTGAGAATAAATTCCAAAGTAAGGTCCACTGACAGGGTGCCTAGTTTCTGAGCTTATCTGATCTGTTTATAGTGTAGATGTCTCTAGAGCCCTCAGGAGCCCTGCTATTTGAGGCACTGTTTACTGTTGTAGTCAATGAGATCCTGCTGAGATGTGTATAAGCGTGACATCTGGAATGACCTCCTGACTCACTTTGAAATCTCTTTGTCATAAAATCTTATTTGTATTTAATATTTCCCCTTTTTCATCAAGGTCTTTTTCCAGATGCATTGTCAGTTGGCATTTGACCATGGTTAGTAGCTATGTTTCAGTATTTGTATATCAGCTATCAGTTATAACAAATGTATGTACTATACGCATGTATAAATGTTATTAATAAGAAAAAGGGAAAAGTGGGAGGGTGTTGCATATATGGGAGTCCCTTAAATTCTGTATGGAAATTTATTGTGACCTAAAATTTCTTTGGAGACAAAAGGAAAAGAATAAGACACTGGAAAAGAAATGGACAAAAAAGCCACTGTACATACAGGACAACAGATACTACAGTGATAAAAGTCAAAATGCCAAAAATATGTCCAGCCATGATTATGGCTGGAGTTTACCTGGTGGGAATGGTGGATGCTCTGACACATATGACATTAGCTTTCTGCTTATTTTTCTGTGGGTCAAATGAGATTAATTACTTCTGTGATTTACCTCCTCTTTACCTACTTTCATGTTCTGCTATGCAGGTCAATGAACTGGTGTTATTCAGCATTTTTGGCTTCATTGAACTGATTCTCATTTCAGCGGTTATTGTGTCTTCCTGTTATATCATCCTATCAGTTTTAAGATCCACTCTGTTGAGGGGAGATTGAAAGCTTTTTCTACCTGCTCTTCCCACTTGACTCCTGTTGCAATTTTCCAGGGATCTAGGATCTTCATGTATTTCCATCCCAGTTCTTCCTACTCTTTTGATCAAGACAAAATAACCTCAATGTTTTACACTCTTGTGATTCCCCTGATTTAGAGCCTATGGAACAAAGATGTGAAAGAGGCTTTGGAATGATTGAAAAATAAAAGAGGTTTTAATGGACTTGTTAGAACCTGATATAGACTTATGATGTATGCAATGCAAGAAATTGCAAAATTATGTGGAGCCAGGGTCATTGGACACTTTGGGAGCAGGGTGAGGGAAGAGCAATTGCAATGCAGGGTTTTTTTTTTGGTTTTGTTTTGTTTGTTTGTTTGTTTATTTGTGGTTTTTTTGGGGGGTGGGACCTGGGAATTGTCATGGATGATGCTGCAATGGAGGATGTAGGCCAGTTTATATGATCATGT
>PVKH010035282.1:0-11752 GCA_004027955.1 Chaetophractus vellerosus | reverse complement strand
CTTAAAAAGAAAAAAGGATCACAGAGGGAAATATATTTAAAAAAAGAGAAAACTACAGACCAATATCCCTTATGAATATAGATTCAAAAATCATCAACAAAATATTAGCAAACTGAATCTAACAGCACATCTGTGGCAGCCTGAAATTATTTTATGAATCCCCAAAAGAGAAAGATTATGTTTTTAAACTAATCTATTCCTCTGGGCATGATACCCTTTGATTGCATTAAATTCATTTGTGGGTCCTTTGATTAGATTACTTGATGAGATCACTTTAGGGCTTTTGATTGTACTGCCGCGAGTGGGGCATAATTGATGTTGAGTCTCTGCCTGATTGCTGGGTCTGATAAAAATGGAGACACAGAGAGAGACAGACAGACACAGGAAGAGGAAGCTGCCATATCAAATCCTGTCACGTGAGAGAGTTCTTGCCCACAGCTGGGCTGCAAAGAGAGAAGCCCTTGAGAGGCTCAAAGTGCCGAGGCCCCGAGAGAGAGGGAGAGGAGGCCTGGTAAGAGACAAGCCCTATGCCAGGTTTGCCTACGGCTGCAGAGAGGCGAGGCGTCGGCAGAGATCGGCGCCATCTTGCTTTGCCACGAGCCTGGACAACACAGGAGCAACAATGGCTGCCTTTGGTGAGAAAGCACCTCTTATAGCGCCTCGATTTGAACTTTCCATGGCCTTGAAACTGTAAGCTTTTACTCCAAATAAATCCCCCTTATATGAGCCAACCCATTTCTGTTACTTTGCGTCAGCAGCCCTTTGGAAAACTAAAACATCAAAAGAATTATACCTCATGGTCAAGTGAGATTCATCCCAGGTATGCAAGAGTGGATCGGCTCCTTCCAGCTCTGGTTCCAGGTATCTTACAGGTGAAGCTGACATACGTCTGTTGTGTGCTTCTCCCTCCTAAGCTCCACATGACTGTGAAATCTTCCCTTTGCCACCTCACACTTAGAAAACCGCCCGTGGGAAAAACTGGTTGTGTAATTTGGGCATCTCTAGATAAGTCCCTCATGCTAATTCATATAGCCATGTGATTCTTTCCTTAATAGAGGCCCTTTGCTTATGCCAAGTCTGACTCTCAACCTTTACCCAGACTTGGAAAATACTCCCAGGGAAGAAAATGACCAACCAACTCAGCTCTCCCAGGAAAGCCTTGTCAGTGGCTGGAATTTTAATTCATCTAGTGCTCTTTGCTTCCCCAACTCTCTGATGTTTTGAAAAACATGACTTTTGCAATTTATCCAGTTTTTATTCTAGTTGTTATAGCAGCCTAATGGCTAGCTACAACCTACTACATCACACCTAAATAAGGAGGTCTCCTAACAAGTATTTTTAATCATTTTATTTTATTTTTGAACCTTTTAATTAAAAATATTTTAACTGCAGTTAAATATACATAATATAAAAATCATTTTTATATTATATAACAACAGTTCGTTGACAACAGTGTACCTTTTACCACTATTTCCAGACTATTTTCATCATCTTAAACCAAACCTCATACTCCTTTAGCAATAACTGAGCAATATTATCTCAGTGTTTAATTAACCATTAAACCATTGACGTAGATTTATAATGTTATTTTACACATTTGCCTGTTAAATCATATGGTGGAACAAAGCAGTTACAAACCAAAAGTGCAATAATATGGGATTTCATTAAGGCAGCACTGTAGCTACCTTTACCAATGTTATGTACTTCTTCTTATGGCTTCACGTTAGTTTCTAGCATCCTTTTATTTCAGCCTGAAGGACTCTTTAGCATTTTGTAGGGCAGGTCTTCTGGTAATGAACTCTTTCAGCTTTTGTTTTTCTGTAAATATCTTAATTTCTCCTCTATTTTTGAAAGATAATTTTACTGGTTATAGAATTCTTGGTTGATAGATTTTTTTTCCCTTGAGGACCTTGAATATGCCATCCCACTGTCTTCTAGCCTCCATGGTTTCTGATGAGAAATCTGCTGTTAATTTCATTGGGGATCCCTTGTATGTGCTGAGTTGCTTCTCTCTTGCTGCTTTCAAAGTCCTCTCTTTACTTTTGGATTTTGACAGGTTCACTCTAATGTGTCTTGGTGTAGATTTCATAGAGTCCATCATTCTTGGAATTTGTTGGGCTTCCTGGATGTGTGTATTCATGTCTTTCATCAGATTTGGGAAGTTTTAGACTTTATTTTCCCCCCAATTTCCCCCTGCCTATTTCTCTCTCTCTTGTCCTTTTGGGACTTCAGTAATGCATATGTTGGTATGCTTTGATGGTTTCCCACGGGTCCCTCAGTCTCTGTTTACATTTCTTCATTATTTTTTCTTTGTGCCCCTCACACTGGATAATTTCAATTATTTGTCTTCCAGTTTGCTGATCTTTTCCCTTCTGCCTGTAAAACTCTGCATTTGAATCCGTCTGTCCTGGTTTGTCTTTGGTGGACTCCAGAAAATTATGTTCTTAAGCTAACCCATACCTGTGCCTGTAAATGCAGTGTAGACAGGCCTTTTGATTAGATTCAGTTAAGGGTCCTTGATTAGATCACTTGATTAGATGGCTTTTGAATGGACTATGTCCGTGAGGCATGACACAGATTGGGTCTCTGCCCGCTTGCTGGGTCTTATATAAACTGAGAACACACAGAGACATAGAAAAAGGAAACCACCATTTTGACCCAGCCATGTGAGAAAGAGGACTTGAGGATTGCTAGCAGCTGAAGCTGAAGCACGAAGCCCCCAAGAGGCTGAGCTCATGGAGCAGCTCAAGGCTGAAGATATGAGCTATACACCTGATCACCCACAAATGGGCTTCGGGGAGAAAGCAGAGCAGTCAAGGCTGAGAGACGAGGTCTGGAAGGAAACAAGCCATATGCCTAATCACCCACAGCTGAGCTCCGGAAGATGGTGAGCCTTGAGGGGAAGGCAGAGACCTAGGCAGAGATGGGCTGCCATCTTGCCTTGCCATGTGGCAGGGTTCCAGGATCACCAGTAGCTGACTTTGGTGAAAAAGGATCTCTGATCATGCCTTAGTTTGGACATTTTCACAACTTCGGATCTGTAAGCTTTTACCCTAATAAATTTCCCATTATGAAAGCCAACCCATTTCTGGTACTTTGTATTAGAAGCCTTGTGGCAAACTAGGCAAACTCATCTAATGAGTTTTTCATTTCAATTAGGTTCCTTTTTATAATTTTTATCTCTTTATTTTGTTCAGTGTTTTCCTAATTTTCTTTAGTTCTTTGCATATGGATTCCTTTAGCTCATTGAACATATTTAAAATGGTTTAAAGTCTTTGACTAATAGTTCCAATGTATAAGCTAACTCAGGGACGGTTTCTGGCAAATTCTTTTTTTTTTTATATATCCCCCCACCCCTTTCTGCTTGTTCTTGCTGTGTTCATTTTTGTGTTCTTCCCTGTCTGCTTTGTCTCCCCCCGTTGCGGCGACGCGCCAAGTCAGCTCACCGGTGAGCAGTGGCCTTGCCCACTCACGGGCGGCTTGCCCCGCTGGTGGGCGACTCTGCTCTACTCGCAGGCGGCTCCGTTCTGCTCGTGGGTGACTTGCCTTGCCCGTGGCAGCTTTGCCCTGCCAGTGGCAGCTTTTTTTTTTTGCCCCACCCACAGCGGCTTGCCCCCTCAAGGCGGTCTGCCCCGCTCAGAGACTCCCATGTGGTGTACCGGCACCCTATCCACTGGGCTACAGCCAGCCCCCATCTGGCAAATTCTTTTTTTCCTGCGAATGGGCCATACTTTCCTGTCTTGTGTGTTTTGTAATTGTTTGTTGAGAACTGTACATTCTGAGTATTATGTTGTTCTAAATCTGGAAATCTTGTTCTCCCTTAATAATACTATGCAAGTTTAATTAGTGAATATTTATGATTTAATACATAATAGGAAGAGCCCATCCTTCTTATTCCTGTTTTTTCAGAAAATTTCTATCTCTTCTCATATGTGAATCCTTCAAGATGTATTTACCTGATGACTAATGAAGTTATTTATTAAGAAATAAACCTTTTCATATTTATTATTGTAACAGTTTGATATTATTTATGAATTCCAGAAAAAGATATTTGATTATGTCTATAAACTGGTCTGTTCTTCTGGGCCTGATACTCTTTGATTGTATTAGATTCAGCTGAGATGTCTTCGATTAAATGATGTTAAGATTGGGGTTTTGATTCAACCACATCATTAGGGTGATCAGTTTGAGTCCCCACCCCCTTTGTGGGCTATATAAACGGACACTCAATCAGGGTGACACACAGAAATAGAGACACAGAAAGAGATGCCAGAGGAGAGAACTTTGTTAGCTTTGATCCTGTGGCCCCAGGAAGAGAGAGGAGCATTCACCTGACGGTTTGCAGCTGAAGAGAACAGTGCAGCTGAGGCCTGTGCCAGCCGATAGCTGAGCTATCCAGAAGCTGGGCCCACGAGCTTTAAGAGGAAAGAGGAAGGCTGGACCCTCACAGACATCACCCGCCCTCGTGCTTTAACACATGCAACAGACTTTGGTGAGGAAGTACCTTTTATGGTACCTTGAGTTGGACTCTTTAGGGCCTTGTAACTGTAAGCTTCTACCCCAAATAAATACCCTTTATAAAAACCAACAGATTTCTGGTACTTTTCATGAGCCCCCCTGTAATGGTTTGAGTTTTATGTAATTATGAATTCCAAAAATATAAATTGGATTATGCTTGTAAACTCATCTGTTCATCTGGGCATGACTGGTTTATGATTAGGGCGTTAACTGGGCTGCAGTGAGTAGGGTGTTGAGCCCCACCCCTCGGTGGGTGTGGTCTCAAGTTTAAGAAGCAAGACAGAGATTGGGAGAAGCAGAATTGGAGAGAAGCAGATCTGAGGAGCAGTTCTGATGTTGGAGTGAGCCGTTCGCCCGATAGTCTACAGCTGGCCTTGTGGAGAGATGCAAAGCGTAGAGAGCCTCATGGTCTACAGCTGAACTTGTGGAGGAAACAGAAGCTAAGCCCAGAGAGAAACGCAGCCCTGGGAGCAGAGGAACCCAGAAGCCTGAACCCTGGAGACGTCGGCAGCTGTCTTGCTCCAACACGTGGACTTTGGTGAGGGAAGAACTTTATGCTTTGTGGCCTGATAACTGTAAGCGTCTACCCCAAATAAATACCCTTTATAAAGACCGACCAATTTTGGTGTATTTCAAAAGGCACACCTGTGGCTGACCAAAACACCCCCTTTGGCTGACTAATACAATTCTCTATGTATATATACCTTTTCATGAAGGCCCTATTCAGGTCTCTTGTTCATTTTTCTATTGTATTATTTGTCACTTTCACATTGATTTATAGACATTCTTTTTATATTCTGAATAAGAATACACTGTCAGATGTATTTCAGCAAATATCTTTTCTGATTCTGTGAATTTTTTTCAATTTCTTAATTATGTCTTTTGATACAGTAGAACTCTTTAATCATAATTAATCATAAAGCAGTCTGATTTATCTAAATTTCTCTTTATGGTTGGCATTTTGAGACCCTATTCAAGAAATCCTTGCTTCTTCCAAGGTCAAAGTTTTACTACTATGTTTTCTTCTAAAATAGTAATTATTTTACCTTTCATACATTTTTAATGTATAGTCCATCTGGAATTGATTTTTGTGTATGGTTTAAGATAGGTATCAAAATACATTTTCCATGTGACTGTTGAAGTGACTCATCATAATTTATTAGTCTTTCTTTCCCCACCACATGCCATTATCACCTGTGTCATAAATTGGGACTGTATGTGTTTGGGCTGATCTTTGGAGTCTCTATTCTGTTCCATTAGTGTACTTGTCTATACCTTTCCTAGTATCACATTGTCTTAATAACTATAGGTTTATAAAAGGTCTTGATATTGGATTGTGGTAGGTCTTTCAGGTTTGTTCTTCTTCAAGATTGCTTTAGGTATTCTTGGTCATTTGCATTTCCATATACATTTTAGAATCATATGGTTAGTTTCTACCAGAACAAACTGCAGAATTTTTATTGAGATTGGGTTGAATCTATATATAAATTTGGGGAGAATTGGCATCGTTACAATATTGAAATTATAGTTACAATTTCAATCCATGAACATGTATAGCATTCTGTTTCTTTAGGTATTATTTAATTTCTCTCATAATGATCTTTTTTCTCATAATGGTTTTTTAGTTCTCAGTGTAGAGGTCTTGTACATCTTCCACTAGATTTGTGTCTATGTATTTGATGCTAATGTAGATAATATTGTCTCATAAACTTTATTTTCTATTATATAGAAATAAAATAGAATTTTATATATTGAACTTGTATTCACACAACCTAAATTAACTTGTTAATTCTAATATGTTACATCTATAATCTTTTGGCCTTTCTATGAACAAAATCATGTTAGTAAATTAAAACAGCATTTTTCCTTTCATAATTTTGATGCATTTTATTTCCTTTCCTTATCCTACACTCTAATCCAATGCAGGATACAAGTAATGATAAGAGCCATCATTGTCTTTTTCCCAATCTCCACTGGGAAGGCTTTTAATATTGCACTATTAAGTATGAATTTGCATATTCTAACTAGGTTCCTCCAAACATTAAACATAGTACTATAATATGACCCAAGAACCAATCCCACTTCTAGGTATATATCCCAAAGAATTCAAAGCAGGGACTCATACATATATTTGTACACCAGAGTCCATCACAACATTATTCACAGTAGCCAAAAATGGAAGCAACCCAAATGTCTCGCCAACAGAGGAATGCATAAACAATATGTGGTATACACATACAAAATGGAATGTTATTCAGCCATAAAAAGGAATGAAGTTCTGATACATGGGACAACATGAGATGACTCTTGAAGACATTGTGTTGAGTGAAATAAGCCAAACACAAAGGGACAGACAGTGTATGCTTCCACATATACAAAATAGCTGGAGTATGCAAATTCATAGAGACAAAGTAGGGTACAAGGTGCCAGAGGTTGTGGGGAGAGGGAATGATTAGTTTGTGCACAATGGGTGCAAGGCTTCTGTTTGGGGTGATGGGAAAGTTCTGGTAATGGATGGGGCTGAGGGCAGCACAGCATTGTGAATGTGATTTATCCCACTGAAAGGTATGCTTGGAGTATGACTGAGGTGGGGAATTTTATGTTGTATATACATTTACCCAATTAAAAGAGAGAGAGAGAGAGAGAGAGAGAGAGAGACTAAAGAGACAATGACATTATACTTAATTTGCAATATATGATCCTGGACTGGGTCAATTGAGTAGAAAGCATCTAAAAGAACATTATAAAACAATGGAATATAGACTGTAGTTTTTATATTAACGCTAAATTTCTTGAACTGGATAACTACTAAGTGAATATCCTTATTCTTAGGAGAAATACATGTGGAAGAATTACGTGTTTATGGAACATGATGTATACATTCTACTTTCAAATATTTTAAAAACCGAGGATAGTCACATAGACAGATAGATAGAGATAGATAAATTGAATGATATGGCAAATGAGGCAAAATGTTAAGTTTGTGGATCTGGTATCTGTGTGGATGATATGTTGGAATTCTCAGTGGGGGGTTTGTGTTATTTTTGCAACTGTCCTGTTTGAAATTATCTCAAAGCAAAAAAGTTGTTTTTTTTTTTTTTTTAGTTTTTATCTCATCCTCAGTTTTGAAGAATGAATATTTTTACTCCATATAGATTTCTGGACTGTTATTGTTTTTTAGCCTTGAATATGTCATTCTACCATCTTTTGACTTCCATAATAACTGTTGAGAATCAGTTATAAGTCTTGTTGCATTTTTGAAGGCATTGTGTCTTTTTCGGAGATTTTTCCCTTCATTTATGGTTATCAACAGTTTGACTTGGGGCCAGCTGTAGCCCAGTGGATAGGGCGCTGGTACACCACATGGAAGGCCCCGGGTTCGGTTCCCCAGGACCTCTCCAAGCGGGCAGACCGCCTTGAGGGGGCAAGCTGCCGTGGGCGGGGCAAAGCCACCGTGGGCAGGGCAAAAAAGCTGCCACGGGCAAGGCAAGTCGCCCGCAAATGGAGCCGAGCCGCCCGCGAAAAACGGAGCTGAGCCGCCCGTGAAACGGAACAGAGCCACCCACAAGCGGGGCAAGCCGCCTATGCAGTGGGCCGACTCGGTGCGGCGCTGCAATGGGGAGAGACAAAAAAAACACAACAGTTTGACTTTAACATAAGTGTGATTTCTTTTGTATTTATCCTGTTTGAGTTTTTGGAGAAGGATGGTATTAATCAATTTTGTCTCACTTTCCCCTTACTTTCTGGGTCTCCATCATAAAAAATATGAGGCATTTTGACTGTCTTCACATTTCTAAACAGTGCTCTGATCTTTTAAAAATATTCTTTTTGCCTTTCTATGTTTGCGTTTGGACATAATCTGTGACCTCTCTTCCAGTTCCCTAATCCTGCCTTCTGCTGGATCCAGTCTGCTGTTAAACCCATCCAATAAGTTCTAAATTCCAGATGTTGTATTTTTCAGTTCTCGAGTGCCCATTTGATTATTTTTAGATTCCAATATTCTGTCAAAAGTCTCCACCTCCATCTTTTCATCTCTTTGCTTGAATATATTAATCATAATTTTAAAAAAGTTATTGTCTCCTAATTCCAATATTTGGATAAACTATGAGTCTGATCCTATTATTTACATTTATCCTGAATACTTTATTATTTTAAAAACAACTTCATATTTTAAAAACCTTTCAGGAAGTTTATTATGGTTAAAAAATTATCTTCCCTACTTCACCCCTTAATGAAGTGATTTGAAAGTCTAACCCATTGAAAGTTACTCTTGTCTAAAATCAACAAATTGTGTCTTGTTCCTCTTTCATCTTCCTCATGAATCAACAATTCATGGTGAAACTCAGCTAAAACGTCTGCATCAAAATATTTGACAGAGTATGTTTATGGCAAAGCAATAGCTAGGGCCTACATAAAACAAAAATAGTTTCATTTGTGAAATTATTGAAATTCTCAGCTCTGATACCATATTAATCAATTAATTCTGTTCAAATAAAATAGGGTTCTTCCTGGATCTGATTTCCATTCCTCTTGTGGATAGTCGCATCCTGTAAATCAGAGTTATCCCCTGAATAACAAATAGGTTTCTCTTGATATATAAATATTGCCAGAGTCAACCTTTATTTCACAAAACTAAGCTGAACTTCACAGTTTCCTGCGCATTAGTAGTAACACTTGGCAACTTATTTTTAAGGTCTATTTATGCCAAGGAAACTGATGAACAGAAAATCTTCAAGTGAGAAAATATAATAAAAGATAGCGACAATCCTCAAAAGCTGAATGCTGTTTACATGACCATTCTTTTTTTAAACAGGGATTGCTCTATCTTCAAATTAATAGAGGACCTTGTGCTCCTTGGAAGGACTTTGTACTAATGTAAAATATAACTAATACATTTTGATCAGAAAATAGTCTGGTCAATTCACAACTGATTAGTCTTTGCCAATATAAATCTTTGTGATCATACAAGAGGAATAAAAGTTTTCATAATTCTTCCAGTTCTGCCTGGGTTTTTTTTTTTACACCTTTATTGCGTTATAATTTGAATACCATAAAATTCATTCACTGTAAATGTACAATTCAATAATATTTTTTAATTTATAGAGTTGAACTGTCATCATATTTTAGTATGTTAAAAGCTGCTGAGAACAATATACCAGAAATGGGTTGGCTTTTACAATGGGGATTTATTAATTTAAAAGCTTGCAGTTCTGAGGCCATGAAAGTTTCCAGATCAAGGCATCACAAGGAAATGCTTCTCTCCAAGCTGCAGCTGTAGGTGACCAGGCACATGGCAGTGTCCACTCATCTCTTCCCTCTCCTGCAGGCCTTGTCGTTTTCAGCTTCTGGCTAAAGTGGCTTCCTCTTAGCTTCTGTGTTCCATTGTTTTCAGCATCTGACTCACAGGGCCTTCTCCCTCAGCTTCTGGGTTCCTCTCTGACTCTGCAGCTTTTTTCTGTCTGTAGCTTTTTATTCCTTTGTTTATAAAGGACTCCAGTAAGAGGATTAAGACCCACCCTGGATCACACAATCTAATTAAAGGCCCTTAACTGAAGTAATTTTATCAAAAGTTCCTACTTACAATAGTTTTACATGCACAGAAATGGATTAACCTAAGAACATAATTTTCTGGGTTCCACAAAAGACTCAAACCACCCCACACCATGATCCAGTTTTAGAACGTTTCTATTATTCCATAAAGTTCCCTTTTGCCACGTTTTCCTCATTCCCAATTTCAGCCCCAGCTAACCACTAATCATTTTTATACCTCTGTAGATTGCCTTTCCTGGTTTTTAATAACATTGTGCCTTCCAATCCATGAACATGGACTATCTCTCCATTTGTTTAGCTCCTTTAAAATTTCTCTTGGCAAATGTTTTATAGGTTTCAATGAACAGATCCTGCATTTCTTTCTTAAATGTATCCCCATGTACTTTATTCTTTTTTGACACTGTTATATGCATTAAATTGTTTTCCTGATTTCATTTTTTTTATCTTTAGGTTTTTTTCCTCTTGACTTCATTTTAGGATTTTTGTTGTTGTTGTTGTGGGTACCATATAGAAATACAGAAAAAGTTGGCATCAGATCTCTTGCAAAATAGAGAAGGTATAGTCTGAAGGAGCCGCTTTGGGGAACCCTGTAGGCCAGGAAAGTGCCACATGCATTGTCCAGGACGGTCTGGGGACACAGAGACGGAGTACCAAAAGGAAAACCATGAGTTGATAGACCTGTGGCTGGGAACACCACCCATCCCCCCAAGGTAGACATCCTCAGCCAAAGCAACTGAATGGCCAACGGAGAGAGGAAAGAGGGAGGGTGTGGCAGAGGGCTTACTGCGGTTTCTCTTCCCTAGCTCAGAAGAGGTAGTGGAAATTGAAGGATTCATCTCCATGGAAAAAATTGATTTTTTAAAAATTTATTGAAGTATATCACTCATACGTAAACATACATAAACAATAAGAGTGTAGTAATAGTTTTGAACTTACAAAACAAACATACATAGCATCATACAGAGCCCTCATACCTCACCCGACCACCTATACCTTGCATTGTTGTGAAACATTTGTAACTAGTGATTAAAAAACATCCTCAAAATATTACTACTAACCAAAGTATTTTCCCCCAACCCACCCTATTATTATTATTATTATTATATCATTTATACATGAACATACATACAATAAGTGTATAGTAGGAGTTGTGAACTTACAGAACAAACAGGCATAACATCATACAGGATTCACATACATCAATCCGCCTTCAACACCTTGCATTGTTTTGAGACATTCACTACAAATTATGAAAGAATATTGTCAAAATCTTACTGCTAACTATAGTCCTTATCTTTACATTTAGTGTATTTTTCCCCAACCCACCCTATTATTATTTTTTAAATATATTTTTATGACAGAAGTTGTGAACTTATACAAAACAATCATGCACATGTGCTGAATTCCTAAAAAACACCCTCCATCAACACACCACACCCTGGTGGAACATTTGTTACAGGTTATGAGATAATATCATCAGACTATTACTAGGTCCACAGCGTACATTTGGCACACGTTTTCCATACTCCCCCATTATCAGCACAGCACGTCTTTGGCATAGATGCAAGAATATTACATTATTACTGTTAACCACAGTCCATAGGTCCCTCCAGTTGTATTTTTCCCATGCTTCTCCACATTCCCACCACCCTGCAATAGTGATGTACATCTGCTCTAGCTCACA
>PVKH010035281.1:0-11749 GCA_004027955.1 Chaetophractus vellerosus | reverse complement strand
GAAAGGAGAGACCAGGCAGAGATCAGCAACCATTCTGCTTCAACACGTGACTTTGGTGAGAAAGCAACCTTGAGTTGGACTTTTTAGGGCCTTGTAACTGAGGCTTTTACCCCAAATAAATACCCTTTATAAAAGCCAACAGATTTTTGGTACTTTGTATCAGCACCCCTTTGGCAGACTACTACACTCAGTTTAAATATGCCCAGTGTTTCTTCATGGTTAGGCCCAGTTTATGCCTTTTTGGCCACAGTGTCGCAAAAGTGGTACTGTGCTTTTCTCATTGCACCCTATCAATTTGTCCCATTACTGATGGTAACTTTGATCATTTGATTAAGATGATGTCTGCCAGGTTTCTTCATGGTAAAGTTCCTTATTCCTCCTTTGTGATTAAGTATTTTATGGGGAGATGCTTTGAGATTATGAAAAATAGTTACTCATATGACTTTTTTACCCACTAGTTTTGGCATGCATTATTAATGTTTCTTTTTCAAATTGATTTTATGATGATGGTTGTCAAATGGTGATTTTTCTAATTCCATTACTCTTTGATTTACTGGTAGGCATTCTATTGTAAAGAAGACCTCTCTCTTCTTCCCGTTTTTTTTTTTTTTTTTTTTTTTCATTATTTATAGCAGTGTGCTCATGGAGTCCTATATTATTCAAGGGGTTATAATTAATTACTATCATAATTTATTTTGATGCTCAAATTGTCCAGGTTTGGCTTTTAAGCAGGTTCCTGTGTCCTTTTGTCATGTTTCCATCATTGTTTAAGTACTGCTTCACTTTCTGGCATAACAAAATATTCAGGCTCATTCTCTTCCCCTGTCCCAACTCTGGAGTGAACCATTTCTCCAGGGAACCTGTTACTTTAGTGGAGAATGGCATTTAGAAATAATGATCTGGGCCCTAGATGTGCTAAATGTTACTGGGATATTGCTCATCCCAGGCCTTTTCTGTGGACAGAGCTAGGAGATACATATTTAGATGCATTTACTTACATACACACACAAACACATTTTTACATATTTAGTTATTTCTGTATCTATTTATAGTGAAAATCATTCACATTAATGCCTGCAGCTCCTGCATACCACTACAGGATTCTTTTTGGTTTTCATTTTTTCATATTTACACCTGCCTTCTCCAACAATGAGATACTTTGCTCCCATTATTCTCAATATGTTTACTTATTTACTAAATTCCCTTATATGAAGCTAATCACCTATCTAGACCAGGCTAGTGTCCCCCTATTGTATCATTCCTGTGTGTCAGGGTGCTGTCTTTCCAGAAGGAAGGATCGTTGGTAGGGGGCAGGGTGGAAGACAGGTGAGTTTTTTTCTTAAAACTTTTGGAAAGGAGATTCTGTCATCTCTTTCAGTAGCTTTTTTTTATAGCCACAAGGAGAATGAGTGCATAGGATGTTAAAATTTTAAGTTCTTTGCTTCGTATTTTCTTTTAGATCTTTACATATATTTTATAAATGCACGTGCATATTGTTCAAACACTCTTTGTGATAACTACCATTTATTGATCATGACCATAGGCTAGGCACTGTGGTGAATGGCATATATGTGTATATTTACCCTAAACCATATAGGAACGCTCCAAGGTAGGCTTTATCTTGATTTTTTTTTTAAGGAGGTACCAAGGATTGAACCTGGGACCTCGTACATGGGAAGCAGGAGCTATGGGAGTTACACCCACTCCCCAGTTATCTTGATTCTTGGGATGAGCAAAGTAAGATTCAGTGAGGTTGTGGAACTTGATCATGTCAGATAGTTGAACAGGAATTTGAACTGTAACCCATGATATCTGGCTGCAAAGTCCACACCCTTTCCTAACCACATGTAATGCATGGTAGTATATTGGTCGCTTTGGGAATCATCACTGGGAGGGAGGGGGATTTCACCAAACATCATCACTCTTAAACCATAGCATTTAATTTTCATGATTTAAAAAATAAAAAGAGGAAAAACTAAAAATTACTCAACTGGTTCATTAATTTCTTCCTCTGCTAAGTTTTGGGAGAGTTGAGTCAATGAGAGTTCATGCTCAGGATTCAAATCATGAGGCCTTTTATTAGGTTGCTCACATATTTTATATGTGCAATCTCAAAGACAAACATATGTAGTTCTTTATTTGGCAATTCTTACATTTGTTAGAGGTTCTATTAAGCTGACTACTTACTTGGGACTCCTAATTCATTTACCACAGATAACTCCCAAAAGTTTATGGACTTTTTTTTTCTCTCTCTGGCTCACCTAGAAAAAATAAAACAGATGAAACCAACATTGTAACCTACCTATCTGGAATAAATTATCCTCTAAACAAGTGGCTGTTAGAAAAGTTCATTGCTCTAAGGCTGTGGAAGTCATCTGGCTCTGAAGTGTCTCTTTATCGGGCCCTTAAGTTACCAAACCTTGATTCAAGCAAAAATAGGCTGAATCATCAATTTCAGAACCCTCCTGGGAAGCAAAGAAGGTAGTAATCCTTTCTTGCTTGATACTCCTTGCTTGATCAATATATACATGTATTTGTAAAATATATATAAAGCTCTTTGAGCAGAAAACCTGTCTAATTAGGCAGCCTTTTGAGTGAGAATATGTATGCCTTATCCAAGAATGTTATCATTGCATTTGGCCAGAGTGGACAGAATTATAGATTGTTTTCATCTCTGGATCTCTAAATCGAACTGGAAATGTGGTGTACAACCCAAAAACTAGATTCTCTTTATAATTGAAAGGCTCAGGACTGTGACCAAGAATATTCCATTCAGTTCTTATTTTCATGAGGGTATGAAGGATACTTTCATGTTTGTAGGGGAGTAAATGTCTTTTGAGTCAGAAAGGATACAATAAATGATTGTTGGCTAGGTTGAGAAAAAAAATATACAAAAGAACAAGTAAATTTTTTTTTTAATTGTAACTTTCTGGAGAATTTATCTCTGCCCCGTATTTCTGATAGGTTCCTATGAGCCTCAAATGCCCAGAATCATCTTTAAGGATTTGAGTTAGTGGATCTATTCAGATCTGCTTTTACTTTGCTTTAATTAACCAAAGCTTATTCCTCAGGCAGTTGTGTTTTGTTCCCTTCTTACTGGCTGTTAGACTTTGACCAAGTCCTTTAACCTTTCAGAATTTGTTTCCTCACCTGTAAGATAATAGTAATGTACTGTTGGCATAATTGAGAGGATCATATGAGATCATTTATGTTAGACCACCTTGTAAATAATGAAAGACTTTACCATTGTTAGTACCTAGAAGTGGAGATAAGATAGAAGTGAAAAGAGACTGAGACCATTTGGGAGTAACAGGGGCTTACATTCCCTCTTCAGTTGCCAATGATTATGAAATCACTATATAAACCTTACAGAAACAGGTGAGGAAATGACTGATCAGAACTGTTCTTGCAGTCCCTTTATGGATTAATGTAACATGGTGACTTTCATTCTACATATTGAAAATGTATCCCTAATCTTTCACTAAACAATCAAGCTTGCTTTGACTGTTGCTGTTTAGCTTTACATCAATATTTTTTTCTAAGCGAAGGATTCTAATAAAGACTCACTCCCACCAGAAGGGATTAACTATGTAAGCAGGATCCTTAACCTAATAAGATTCATAGATCTGAATCTCCAGGATAATTGGCCTTTGAGACGCAATATAGTTCTGGTTTGTGGTAAAATCTATCAGTTTTCTTAAGGAGTTTTTTTTGTTGTTTTTTTTTATAGAGCATGAATTAGGACCCCTTTACAACCTATATTCCTTAGACTACCTCCACCCCCACCCTCAAGTAGCTGATTGTGTCCTTGATTTAATTTCACAAAATTGGTCATAGGAATAAAGAAGTTATCAGTACAATAGAGAGAAAGAATGCATATTGGGAAAGTTTCAAGGAAGAAGTATAAATTTCATGTGGAAAAAAGAGAGGCCAGGACAGAGTTTCCAAGAGCACAGAGAGAAGTAAGTTGTTACTCTGAGGATAAACCCATTGGTTTAGAAAGCATTTGGCCTAGAAATGTTGGAGAGTGTAATGATGACAACAGAGTACAAAAGATTAAATTTGAGAAGTTTCTTCAAGGCCAAATATAAAATCCTTCAACACCAAGCAAAGAAATTCCTTTCTTTTTAACTCTTAATTTTCCCTATGAGTAACTGAGTTCCATTCTCTTGCAGTTCCACTCTTGTCTGTTTTCTCTCTTCTTTTCTGACCCTTTTTTATTTTTCCCACTCTCACCCCTCCCCCCTTCCATCCTGTTCTTCTCTGATTACGGCATCTTAGAGAACTCCAGTAAGCTGTATACTTAAGAGACTCAGCCATTAAGGCCTCTAATGTACAGGGAGCATCCTTCGCAGTAGGCCAGAGTTTCAGTTTGTTGGGCTTCCTCATGGTGCAGCAGGAATGACATGTCATTAAAATTGAACATAAACGGCCTGTCGGTGTTTTGACTGATGTGTCTGTCTGGGCTTTGTTACTTAAGAGACCCAGAAGTTAAAGAATCCCCATTTTTATACTTAGAGAAGTGTTCAGAGAAATCAGCTTTTGAGACCATCGCCTATTCTAACTGAGGTGATGGCTCCTGGAAAATTAGTGGGTTTTGCCCCTGAGTGTGCCCCCAAAGAAACTCCCTTTATTCCTAGAAGCTGGCAGGCTTTCTTTCCTCCTACAAGTGGCAACCGGAATCCTGAGTTGAAAGTGAATCTTTGCCCTTGGCTCCTCTCCAGCATTCCTTACTGAGCGAATAGGATTTGGAATGTCAGAAAATAGAAGAGGGGAGGGGAAAAGATGTGTGTATGACTGTGAGTGTTTATATGTAAAAGCAGCTTCGTCTGGGAGGACTTAGGAAAACTTGACTTCCTCTGACTGCTTCCTTCTCATAAACTCTTGGTTCTCTATTTATATTTTTGTTTTGTTTTGTTTTCAAGTTGCTTAACCTGAGTTTATCACAGCAATTCCAAACCCCTTACAGCCAGTGGAGTCAAGCTAAAGGAAGACAGCATGATTACAGAGGATTTGTATTTCTTCCCTCTGGATAAAGTGACGGTAGTTATTCCCAGGCTCATCTCCGGCAGGATCCTAGGTCGTCTTTCATCTGGGATTTAATCTGGTGTCATCAGGAACCTAGACTCAGGTTTTGTTGGGGAGCAAGCCTCAATAAGGAGTGTCCTTTTGTGGAATCAAGGAACCAATCATAAAAGGTGTGGCTCAGCACAACACTACCTACCATAAGCTGCCAGTCCCGGGCACTTGTGGTTGAAGCTGAATTGAAAATATTGATGGAACACGTCTCTCAGACTCTGTGGAACTGTGGACTGGTTCAGAGCTCAAGACTATAATTTACAGGGCGGCTTTTATCCTTTATTTAGTTCTATCCAAAGTCATCTTGCATCAAGTCAAAGGAGAGATTAGAGATTCTGTGAGGGTAACCTACAGAGGCAATTTTCCAGCTTTGTGTGAAGAATTTGGTGGTTGTGTGTCTATCTGCACCCTGAGGAACCATGTCCTCTTTATATACCCGAAGTAAAGAATTCACTCGGAATAGGAAATCTCAGTCTGATTCTCCCCCAGCATCTCCCTCCCCGACTGCCAAGACACTCAGAGTAAGCAGCATTTTTATTTACATATGTTCATAATTGTGTCAAAAGTGGAAAATGTGTAGATATGATTTGGGGGATTAAGTTTAGAGCAAAGGCATTTCAGAGCATATGGGAATCAGCAGAGGAAAAAAATTGCAAGACTGTTTTTCTATAACAGCTTATGGTTCATAATTCTTAATATAGTCTTACATAAAAGCAGACAAATATTTCAGACTACAGTCTGTCTCTTAGCTTTTAACTATCGTTGTAAACTGTTTGATAGTAAGATTTTAGAGTCTTTGTCACTATATCTTATAGGACTTTAAAATTTTTCTATGGCTATATTTAGTTGCTGCCTTTCCTGTGTCTTGGGGTCAATACTATATTTCAAAGAAGTTCCCAAATGACTGTGAAACTATGTACAGTTAAACTTCAGTTACTTGAAAGTTCTGCGTGCATGTTTGTATATGTGTGTATATGAGAGAGTATGCCTGTGGTTATTTTGCATGTCTGTCTGTTAGTGATTGAAAGAGAAAAAAGAAACTAGGAATTATGGACACTTGGAGTCTCACTTCTCAGTTACCGGGTAGCACCAGGAAATTTCATGTATAAAAGCCAAAGAAATAACTCCTTGCCAATGACACTAGTTGTGTGGAGGTATTTGTGATGTCCTAGACAGATCCATTTGTGACTTTCCTCCATTTTCTCTAGTGAATGTCTCTGTGGAAATGATTTGCATATGGCACTTACATCTAATTTAGGGTGTTCCTCTGTAGGAAGCTGGCAAAAGCTGCTACCAATAGCAAGCAATGAGAAGCCCTAATGGGCATATTAGGTAGTAGACAAGTTAATTCCTTCTTTGGGAACCAGATTGTGGTATGCCGAATATACAGAGTAAGAAGAGTAGAGGTCTTAGCTTCCTTATTTGGGGAAGTGTGGGAAGAAACATGAATAGACTACTGCATTTCTTTTGAATTGTTTTATATCCATTTTCTATGCCTTTCTCATGGTGTAAATTACCATGTAGTATAATTTTGTATATGGCATGTTAGTATGGGACCTCAGCCAGTGGTATTTAGTTCCAGAATACCAAAAGAATTTTGTTATGAAGCTATTTCATTCATAAAATTTCCTGGTGAGAGGACCTAGAGAGGCTCCATTTAAATGTCCCTGTCCTTGAATTCTGGGAGTGTTTCTTCAACATGTGGGCTGGTACCTTTCTTTTCCATAGAACCACTGAGTGCTTTCTCCCCAGCTGCTGTTGGATATTTTTTGGTAGCTACCAATTGGAGTCCACACAACTGAATGCCTTTACTTTGGTTCATGTTTCCCCTTCCCTTTCATCAAACTCAGCAGTACCTTTTGGTGTAAAGAGCCTGTTAACACCCCCTTGGTGGATCTAATATAAATGGAAACACAGACATACAGAGGAAAAGGGGAACTGCCATATTTCATTCTGCCATGTGAGAGGAAATACTCTAGTTTTGCTCACAGCTGAGCTGCAAGGAGAGAAGCTCTATGCCACATGAGAGAGGACTAGAGGATTGCTTAAGCGTGAAGCCCCCAAGAGGCTGGGCCCATAGAGCATCTCAAGAAGAGCTGAGCCTTATGCCTAATAGCTTGCAGCTGAAATAGGGAAGAAAGCAGAGCAGCTGAGCCTGAAAGAAGAAACTCAGAAGGGAAGGCAGAGACCAGGCAGAGATTGCCCTCCATCTTACTTCAACACATGGCAGCTGACTTTGGTGAGAAAGCAACTCTTATGGTGTCTTGAGTTGGACTTTTCATGGCCTTGGAACTGTAAGCTTTTACCCCAAATAAATACCCTTTATAAAAGCCAACACATTTCTTACTTTGCATCAGCACCCCTTTGGCAAACTAAAATAGAAATTGGTACCAGGAGTGGGGTCGTGCTCCTGCAATTACCAAAAATGCTAGAACAGTTTTATAAATGGATAAACGGTATTTTTAGGAGGAATTGTGAGCTACTTGGTAGAAAAGGCCTCAATTCCTTTGAAGAGACTGTAGGAATATGGACACTAAAGTTATTTGCAGTGAGGCCTTAAACAGAAATGATGAAACTATTATTGGAAACTGGAGGAAAGGTGATCCATGCTTTAAAGTTGTAGACAACTTAGCAAAATTGACCCCTGATGTTAGATAGAAGACAGAATTTGAAAATGATGAACTTGGACATTTAGCTGAGGAGATTTCCAAAATAAATGTGGAAAATGCAGCCTGGCTTCTCTTTGCAGCTTATAGCAAAATGCAAGAGGAAAGAGATAAACTTAGATTGAATTGCTGGGCACAAAGAAACCAGAGACTGATTTTGGAAATTCCATGCTTCCAGAAAACAAGCCCCCAGAGTGACCTTAACTAAATTTGGAACTTGTATGTTAGGATTAGAAATACAGTTATCCAGGAGGGACTTGTGGAAAATCTTACTGTCTGATGGCTTGGACCCCTGTTTCCTGCATGCTAAATCAACAAACTTTTTGCAAGGTCTGTATGAACAAAACCACTTTCAGCCTAGACTAAGGGGGCAGGGAGGGAAGAGATTGAAGGGAATACTCTAATGGAGTATGCCCTGCAGGTTTGCAGAACTGTTGGGGAAAAACTGACACGTTTCCTTCTCAATCTCTCCTTATGGTAATACAAATGTTTATCCTATGTCTGTCTGTCCTTTGTATATTGGAAACATATAACTTGTTTTCTAAGTTTCACTGGTCTACAGAAAGAGGGGACTGTTGACCCAAGACAATCTGTATTCCTATAACTGATTTTGATGTGATTTTGTGCTTAGCATTTCTTCTGAATTGATTTAAGTTTTTCTTTTTAATATTGCAGTGTATTTTTGGGATTCAAAGAATGGAATGTAGACTTTTTTTTTGTCTCCGTCCTATCAGCTGCCATATACATTCCACTTCCACCCCTGCCTTCCCCTCCCCACCAGCCTTTTAGACCAAGGTCACAGTGGGAGAGAAGTTGAGTATCATTGGATTACAGGAAACCAAGCGGCGATGGCTTTAATAAGAGATTGCTTCCCAGTTTTTGTGGTCAGTGGCGGTAGATTCCCATAATAGCATAAGCTTACTGTAACCAACTTCCAGTGTCCAAATGGCTTGTTTTCATACACCACTCATGTCCAATTATGCTGCTCATCTCTCTAACATCTGAGAAAGTGAAAGATATGCCAGACTTATTTGGAGGCCTGACACTCAGGACTGGTTATAAAACTAAGATTCATCTCCTAAGATTCCACTATAGCCTAGTTCCTTTCCTCTCATGTCCCAACTAATTAAGGTGTTCTTTAAAAAATAGTTTGGGAAAGGACAAACATTGTATGACCTCAGTGGTATGAAATAATTAGAATAAGTAAACTCCGAGTTAGAATCTAGAATCTAGGTTCCTAGGGACTGGAGTGGGGGTAAGGAATAGGGATTTAAGGTTTAATATGTACAGTTTCTGTTAGGCATGATGGGAAAATTTGGGTAATGGGTGGTGGTATGGTAGCACAACATTGTGGATGTTTGGAAAAAAACTGTTTTTGGGTACTGTTTAACATCCAGTTTTGTGGTGGCGGTAGTGCTGTGTTTATGTAACTGGCTGCTACTTAAAGACAGTTATAGGGATTAACATCTCTATTTTGTAATACAGACACCATTGGGGGACAGGAGTGGGAACAGTGTTCTAAATAGTCTAATACCAAGAAAAATATGAGTGTTTATATAAAAAATACCTAATGTGCCAGGCTGTTTACTTACTTTATGTCATTTAATCCTCATTCACCCTGGAAGGTGGGTATTGCTATCCCCATTTTACATATGAGGAAACTGAGATGCATAGAAGAGAAGTGGCTTACCTAGTATCACTCAGCTAATAAGCAGCAGAGTCACAAATCAGTCTCAAGTCTGACTCCAAAAATCCATATTCATCAGCAAGACTGGATTACATACCAAAATATTTGAAAGTCAAGGTTAAGAACATGCAAGGGTCAAAGATGACAGTTAAAAGCTTGAGTACCTGTGGTAGTACAGTCCAAAATTCAGACATGGTGAGGACACAGGAAACTGAACTTGAAGGAAGGAGGAAGGCTGATCTGTAGACCAAAGGAGGGAATTGGCAGGCCATGTCTGAAGCTTCCATACCTGATTCACAAATCCTAGTCAGAGCAGATACTCTGAGACCATGGCCTCACAAAGCCTGAGACCTTGTGAGCTACAGGGTCTTCAGATTGCTCTTAAAGGCAGAAATGCCTAGACCTTTTACAGTACAGGCTCCAGGAAGTAAAGATACAATAAAGATGCTGGGAAGTTTCTGTGTTTCAGAGTTAAGGTCACGTCAGGTCAGCTCTCTCATTATCCCCATCCAAACCTCTGTAAGATGTGGGCATATAATTTTCTGCTAAAGACTGTACAAAGTTAAAGAGGTACAGCCTGTGAGCCAACATTCTTCAAAACATGAATGGAATTTTGAGCCAGCGTGTAAAAGTTTGTTTTTGTTTTTTTGGGTTTTTTTTAGTGCTGTTAAAGGAGCTAAATACTAACGCTTTCCAAATAAGGAAAATAGCCTCAAAGGGAAGAAATAATAGCTACTCACATGAGGAGAATATTTTGAACACCCTGCTCTAGTCAAATGTTGAAGAAGCAGTATGGGCAAATTATAAACTGAAACTCAAAACCAGTATTATTTTTTAACTTCAGAAAACAGAAGACAAGATGAATATTAGATTTTTCAGTGGCCAGAACTAACCTTCACTTAAACTCCCAGCAGCATCTGACACTTTTAATATTGTGTATTCAGTATTTCTCTACTCCATAAACTTACGATCCTTTTTTTTTTTCACATTCCTCCCCCCCTTCTGCTTGCTCTTGCTGTGTGTCCATTCCTCTGTGTTTCTCTATGTTCGCTTCTTGTCTCCCCCCGTCTCTGCGGCGACGCACTGAGTCGGCCCTCCGCGGCGGCGGCTCGCTCCGTTCATGGGTGGCTCCATTCCGTTTTCACGGGCGGCTCCGCTCCATGATTTGCGGGCAGCAGTCCTTCATGTTTTTTGCGGGCTGCTGGCTTCCGCTTCGCAGGCAGCAGCTCCGCTTTTCACGGGTGACTTTGCCATGCCCGTGGGGGCTCTGCCCTGCCCGTGGCGGCTTCTTGCCTTGCCCACGGCGGCTCTGCCCCGCCCACGGTGGCTTGCCTTTCTCAAGGCCGTCTGCCCACTCGGAGAGGTCCCGGGAACTGAACCCAGGCCTCCCATGTGGTACCCCAGCGCGCTCTTTATCCACTGAGCTATCTAGCCGGGCCCTGATCCTTTTTAATAACAACAATAATATCTAATGCTTTCCTGGTGATTGGGCAACTAATATGTACCATTTAAAAAAAAAAAAACAATTTATCGAAGTATATCATTCATACATGAACATACAGAAACTGTAAATGTTCAGTAAACATTGTGAACTTGCAAAACAAACATGCATAACATCATACAGGGCTCCCACACATCAACCCACCACAAATACTTTGCATTGCTGTGAAGCATTTGTTAACAAATTGTGAAAAAGCATGATCAAAGCATTACTATTAACTACAGTCTGTATCTTACTCCCCTATACATTTTTTTAAGGATTTATGTACTTTTATCCATTTTTACATACACACACTGCTTCCCCCCGTTTTTGCTGTTTTTGTGTCATTTGCTGGGCAACTCTCTGTGTTCTGTTTTCTGCCCTTTCTTCTCATCCTTCTCCTCCTGTCTTCACTGGGATTCGATCCTCGGAACCTCCAAGTGGAAGAGAGGCATCCTACCGCCTGTGCCACCTTAGTTCCTGGTTTTTCAGTGCGTATCGTCTTGGCTCTCCCTTGTGTCACTCTCCTGTTACGTCATCATCTTGCTGCATGGCTTGTGGGGCCTGGTGGCACACCTGCGCACAGGGCCTTGGGCACTCACCCGCTTGCAGGGCCTGACGGCGCACCCGTGCACGAGGTCTGGTGGCCCATGCGCCTTCTATATTTTTCTTTTTTTTAAATTTTTACTGGGAGGTCCTGGGGATCGAACCCAGGTCCCTCCATATGGGAGACGGATGCCCAACCATTTGAGCCGCATCCATCCCCCTGCTGTATCTCTTAAGGTTGACCAAAGATACCCAAAGTTACAGTCTTTTCCCATACAGGATGGTCATATA
>PVKH010035280.1:0-11747 GCA_004027955.1 Chaetophractus vellerosus | reverse complement strand
CTTTTTCTTAATCAGCTTTAGCTTTAGGGTTCTTGGATGTGGTGGATTCCCCAAGATTCATCCTGAGCAGCATTTTCCCACTGTGGAAATGAGACTTAACCACGAGAAAGGAGATGAAAGGTGGGTATACCTTTGACACCTGGTTCACCAGCCAGACCCTTCAGACCAGGAAGTCCAAAAATTCCAGCTTCTCCTTTGTTTCCTGGAAGCCCAGGTCTTCCTTTCAGCCCAAGCATGCCTTGGAAACCATCCATACCAGGTGAACCTCTATCCCCTTTGAGGGAAAGAGAAAAATTATGAGTTAGGTATGAATAAAATGGGCAGGATATCTCAAAATCAATATGTAACATTTCAACAGTGTAACTCTTATGTGGGAAGAAGGTAAGATTCTTAACTTCATATGAGGACTTCCGAGGACGCCACTGGCTAAGTGAACTGGTCTGCTGACCAACGTATAGACAGAGGGTTATAGAGTCAGCCTGCTTTCAGGCTGGCCAGTGGAGACAAGATCCTGGCAAATCCAGAGAGGTCAGGCAGAGAGCCTATGAGGAAAATCTGAAGGCCACATAGTTCCAGGGGCCCACCAGGAAGAAGTCAGAAAGGGGCACTAGAAAGTCATGTAATATTAAGACTACACCCAGCATAGAAGCCAAAGGATCACTGGAGAGATTTCTCACTGTCTCCACCATTTCCAAGGGACAGAGCGCTCTGTTCCTGGAAAAACTGGTCTCAGTTTGTGTGTGTGTGCAAATAAACCCACCTTGGTGATCAACCATTTTTCTTTGTTTTAGTTTTGTATTCACCAAACAGCCTGTTGCTCTTAATCTAGTCTCCTGTGGGCCTCTCCCTGTGCAGGTAGGAAGTCCTGATTCTCAGGCAAGAGCAGTCCTTCTTGGTAAACTGTCAGTTTAAGGCACTTTGGTCATGCCTGAGTCCAAGAAGCATCAGCTGGTTTCCCCAGGGTCTGGCAGTCACCTGGGTGAGGGAGTCCCTAGACATCTGCAGGTGCAGACCAGCCTCGTGGAGGGTGACAGAGCTTTCCCATAGAACTGCCCCCAGTCATAGCTTAACCAGCCCATCGCTTCGTTCCAGATTCTTCTAACTGGCATGGTTGCACAATTACCTTTTTGCCCAGGGACACCGGGCATTCCGACCATTCCTTTAAATCCAGCGCTTCCTGGATGACCTTTCTCACCCAATAAACCAGGGTCCCCTCTGTCACCAGAGACACCTTTCATCCCCACAGGGCCAGGGACACCTGTGTCACCTGGAGTTCCTCTATCTCCAGGCAGACCTGTCCAAAATAGGAGGAAGGGGGAAAGAAAAGGATGAATAAATACACACACAGAGTAAACATCTCTTACCATACTCTTAAGTCATTAGTGACAAAAGTTTTTGTGAAGGAAAATGGAAAAATATAAATATAGAGGTGAGTTTTAAAAGTCTGACCATAGTATGCAGAAAACCTGAGGGCCTGGCTTTTCTAAAGGAGGCTAACCTGTGGCATGTGTGAGATGAGTGTGACTTTCTTTACCCATGATTTCTTGCCTTTAAAACCCAGGAGCAAAGGTAGAATGAAGAAGACATGATAGGGCAGGCGCAGCCAGGCATTGCCAATCCTAAGCCTCGACTTGGCCACTGAGGTTATGCCTGCCCCTCCTGGACCCCTATTTGCACTGCTCCTGGAGAGTAAGTGCTGGGGGAGGGGTGTCTCCCCAAAGGACCTGCCAATTCAGCTCCTCCTACCCTTTTCCTTCCCCTGCTCCCCACCCCTATCTTCATTTTTATGACTTCAATAGCTTCCCAGCTCACATCTGTCCTCTGGCCATTCCCCACTCCAAGCCTTCCCATACAAAGCTGCCATCTGGTCTCTTAAATGCTTTCTTAATGCACTCCTCTGTTCAAAACTGTGAAAGGTTCTCCTTTGCTTAGGGGGATCAATCTCCTTAACTTGACATTCAACGCCATCTAACCTCTGGCCCGAATGACCCTCTTCTTGAATGACAGCTTTCTTGGGCATTCCTGCTTCTGTGCATGCTGTCCACCTCTCCTAGAGGGCCCTGATCCAGCCCATTCTCCATGTGTGGCACCAGTCTCATTCTTTCCAAAACTGCTCCAGCCTACCCAGCTTCTCTGATTCCCTCAAAACGCTCGGACACTCTGGGTCTGGGTCATTCCTCTGGCTTGCCCTGGCCAGATGCATGCCTTTTTATGCGTGTTATTTTCTCCCCAACTGAAATGGAAGCACCTCTAAGACCCGGTTTTCACATGGCTCTTATTATGCACCACAGGACACTTTGGGCTCAGTTAATATTTGGTAATTGAGAACTGAGAAGGGCCTCAGAATAGTGAAAAAAAAAAGTGGTTAGCATGGGCCCCTCAGGAAGCTGGCCTCACCCTAGTCCACCCCAAGTTTCTGGGGGCAGTTTAGGATACTAACGGGAGACCAGGGGCCCATGTGATTGGAAGCATGCTGGTTTCCTTTTCCTGGTTTATTGTGGTACAGAGATTCCCTGGCACAGATTGACGATGGTCCTGGAAGAAGCTACCACTGGACTATGGCAAAATGAGAAAATTTAAGGGATGGTTATGAGCTTTTCAAAAGCTAAATTTATTCAATTTAAATGACTGTCTTTTTTTGAGTAGTTGTTCCTACTTTTTAATATTATGGTATTTTTTGGTAACATGATGGTGATAATAGGCAACACTTTTAAAAAACTATAAATTGGCTAAATAAAAAGTTGCTTACCGCAAACCATGTTGAAAATGTCACTGGTTCCCGAATTCCAGAAGCCTGAGGACTACTGCTATGTCGAATGTGCCGGGAGAGCTTTTGGAGGGGCCTCTGGCTGTCCAGGTCCCAGACTTCTCAGTGCCTCCTTTGCCACCCACTCTAAGCCTTGTGGGGTGCACTGGGCCCTTGGCAGGGAGGCTCCAGCTGCCAGATGGCCTCCAGTTTCATCTCCTTGCATTCTCCGCTGCCACCCACCCCACCCTCTCTATTTTTCCTGAAACTAGATGTCTTCCTTTTGGTCCCCAAACTCCTTTGACTTTGAGGAAACAAATATTAACATCTCCTCATCATCCTGTTCAGGACTCCTGTGCTCTGCTGCAGAACAGTGATTTTGAACTTTTTCTCTATTGAACTCTTACCTAGAAAGCCAATATATAAAACAGACACAAATCTGCTTAAACCTTCTCAGGCTATTTCTCAGGCTGTTTAAATCTTCCTTTACTGGTGGAGTATATATCCTATTTTCGGGATCCCTGCAGCTCACAGGGTAGGATTCCCTGGAGCATGGTTTAAGGTGTTAGCTTAGTCATCAGCAGGGAGTGAGGACCAGAGCCCTTGATGGGAGGCTGGATTCTCACCTTCAAAGCCGGGCGCACCTGGCGGCCCCAAGGGCCCCTCTCGGCCAGGAGCTCCTGGGAAGCCGTGCTGTCCTGGAGGCCCAGGCAGTCCTGCCTGGCCCGAAGGTCCTGGGAAGCCTGGCTGACCCTTCAATCCCGGCATCCCGGGCATGCCCTGGCTTCCTGCAGGAATCAGAGACGAGAGCTGTGAGGTCAATGCCATACTGGTGATTGCCAACATCTACCCTCCTATGCTTATTTTATAAAAATAATACATATTTTTCTGGATGGGTAGAAAATCTACAAAATGTAAAGAAGTATAAAGGAGAAAATCAAAGTAACTCATAGTATTGCCCAGAGATAATTACCTAACATCTTGGTATATTTCCTTCTGTCTTTTTTCTAGCCATACAAGTAGGCTTTGAAACATGTACCTGCAGAGTTGTTGTTGCACTCTAAGCACAACTTTAATTCCAGTTTTTTTTTTTCACATGGCATGATTTTTTGAGCATTTCCCCCAATTTAAAAATATTCTTTGCAAAAAATACTCATTTAGTTTTTTTAGATATGGATGCATTTGTTTTTCTTTCTCCATGTTTTCTTATTTGAAAAATCAGTGCTGTGAGGAACGGAGTTTTTTGCATGTACATCCATCCCCACATTACAGGTCATTTCTGCAGGAAAATGTCCTAGAAACTGATCGAGTTGTAACTTAATGCTTTTAATACACACTACGATGCTGCCTCCAGTCTGCCCCAAGTTTCTCCTGTATCAGTGTCTTTCCCAGCACTGAGTGCTAGCACTGCAGCCCAAACAAAGGCCTGGCAAGTCTGATGGGTGAAAAGTGGTACACCAGCTACATTGGTTTGCATGTTTTGATTACTAGCTATGTTCTTTTCTCCTCGTTTTTGATTTGTGATGATATATTTGCTCTTTGTTTTGTTTGGGGATTTTGATATTTTTCTTAAAGATTTTTGTGTTCCTCATATATATTGGCTAATTTTTATTCATATGTATTGTAAATTTTGCCCAAGTTTGCTGCTAAAGATTTAAATTTTGTTTTTGACATGTAGAAGATTAACATTTGCAAGCACATTTTGTATATTTTGTGCACGCTTGTAGATTTGTGTATGTGTGTGTGTGTGTGTGTGAGAGAGAGAGAGAGAGAGATTTCTTCCCTTGATATTATGTGTAGAATATTCTTCCATACTCAGGTCAAGTAACTATGAGCATATATTTTCTAGTTTTCCCATAATTTAGTTTTTTTAAAGCACTAACTGCCTAGACCACCTTATTTCAAGGCATTTCCCTGTTTCTTCTAGGAATTTAGAGTTTATTATAGTTATCATATAATTAATAGGAGAATGGCCAACATTTGCACAATGTTCTACATTGGTTTTCAAATACTTGTCTAATTTGATCTTTATAACAATCTTTCTTTCTTTTTTAAAATTTTTTTAAAGGAATTACCAGGGATTGAACCCAGGACCTCTTATATGAGAAGCCGGTGCTCAACCACTAAGCTACATCTGCTCCCCAATGACAGTTGGTTTTTTCATTTGTTTGTTTTTAGCAGTTACTGGGAATTGAACCCGGGACCTCGGAAATTGTGCTGGCCTGTCCTGAAAGGGGGAGAGGGGGAGATAGATGGGGAAAATGGAAAATGGAGGGGATGGGACATTCACAAAAGGGACTTAATCAGTTTTTGATCAACCCAGAACCAATAGTTGGGCTTCCTGATTCTCAATCTTGTGATCCAGTTATCTAATTAGGTAAATGGGCACTGGTGAAATGAGCAGGAAGCAGGTTGTAAGCAGAAGTCTGAAAAGGAGATTCTTTGAGATGCATGGATGCATATTTTCTCACATACTCCAGTTTTACTGTCTGAAATGAGGACACTTACACATTTTGGCTTTCTATCTTTAGCGTTTACAGCTCTAGGGAAAAATATGATTGCTAGTGGGTGCTAATGGCCTTGCAAGAGTAGGTAGGCGGTGCTGGGGGCTATAAAGTTTTAATAGGTGAAGTCAAGGCTCTCACTGCAGACACTGCTGTTCATGGACAAGGGCAGCTATAGAGGGGCTGATTGATAGACAAATTGACACTCCTAACCGAGTTGAGATCATGGGTGAACTGAGAGAACCGAGCAAGTAAGATAAACAGATGAGGCCAATGGGATTAAGGATTGACTGAATGCCTGTATCTGGAGTGTTCTCCCTAATAGACTAGTCAGTGGGTAGGATGGGCTATGAATAAATGAGTGTGAAAATGACTACTGTTACATTTGTGGTTACCTTAAAAAAAACAGACATTGGGGTATTTTATTTTCTCAGTTGTCTATTGTGATTACTGCTCGGAAGCTGAATATTTTAGGTCAATTTCCATTGAATGAGAAAGGAACTACAAAAAAAAAAAAAAACCCAACAAAACACCCAGCTTCCCTTGAGCTAAATAAAATCTAATCTGTGGGCTGCATGACTACTTTATTCAGAAAGTGTTGCTCAGGATACAGGGTTCATCGATTCTATGTTTTTCTGTTTTTTTTTTCTTCACAGCTAATCAAGCCAGAAGCAGGATTCCCAGTGACACAGGTAAGTGTTTTGGTACAAAGTGTCACTCTGAATGTGAGGCACTTTCTCAGGAGTTTTGATGCTTTGAGAGTCAGAACTTTTAAAAAACAGAATATTCTGCCTAAACGAGGCTTAGGAAACTTGCCATAAAGGCGATACTGAATGTAGCAGAGACCTTAAAGTATCTAAATTAAACCTGCTATAATTTTTGTTTTTATGCTTAAACATTTTGAAGCCTGAAGGAAATATGTAAGTTAAAAAAAAAAAAAACCTACCAGAAATCCACTTACATAAAAATAGCTAGGGGCACAGTTTTTACAGTTGGATTGCAAAACAGATTGATCATGGAAACGCTGACGCTGTACGTGCGTGCTCCGCCCTGCTTTTCATTAGTGCTGCCAGAATCACTCATTTAAATAATCATGAGGCAAGGCTAAAGCAGAGAGCATTTTCTTTTCAGTGCTACCAATTCCTCAACCACTACAGATAATGGCAGATTTATACTTTGTATTTTATAAATGGTCTAGAGTCAGTAAAGCTGGCAAGGGCAGACCCCAGAAGGCTTAGCCTAAAATCTCCGTCATCCTGGCCATTTTATGGAATGACCTTCACTACCTGGCTTGGTCTTGGGCAAGGTGGTTTAGGGGTGCGTGTGTACCTGTGTGTGAGTGTGTGTGTGCTTGCCTGCTCTACCCCTCTTGGGCTCACTCCCGTTCTTTCTTCTGGGCTTCCTCCCAGCTTCTCAGACACTGGAGACTGTCTCCCTGGGCCGCCGGGTGGTTCCAGCCGGCAGTATCAACAGCCACAGGGGCCGACCTGTCTCATCATCCTCAAACCCACCTGCCCTGGGTCCCACTCCCCTCAAAGCCTGGCTGGGAAACTGATAAGCGAAACCAAAAACAAAGTCATGCTCATGAGCTTCATGAGTCCACCTGCCAGGTACAAATTATATGTAATCAGAGGCTGAATATCTTCAGCTAAAGGCTGCCTGACACAGGGGTCTCGTGGAAAGCCAGTGGGAAGTGATCCGAGCTTGCGGCCACCATAGACAAAGCCTCCATTCCCCCTGGGGTTGGGATGCAGGGACTGATGGCAGTTCCTACAGTCAGTAGATAAAGTCATGGTCTTATCCTTAATTTTCAGTTTTCATTTGGAATGTCAAATGGATGGCCCTTCCCATATTTCAATGAGCTAGTAATCTCCAGTATGTGGTCCAATGAGTATAAATCCCTATTGCTCTGTAACACAATCTTTCACTGATGTGAAGGGGTTTGGGGTTCTCAGTGCCAATTTTGCATAAATTGGATCAGATGTAAAGCGGCCTGATGCCACCGTCACTCATCAAATGGTTAGTGGTGGCCCTACTTTGCTGAACGTAAATTGATAACCTTGTAAACAAAATGTTTCGATTTTTAAAGCCAGTCAATTAAATTGCATTCCTGATTATTCCTATTTTCCTTTGAAACTGGAGACTAAGCATGGCCAATGCCCATTTTTTCTTCATTCCAACTGTAAAATCCTGCTGAGAAAAGCAGCAAGCCTTCCAGGATAATTTGCATGCAACTTGAGAACAGAGTACATTCATTTACTCGTTTTTGTAAAAGGTATTAAATGGCTGTTCCTTTACTGGCTATGGAAGGTAAACACAGGATCATTGATATGACTACATTCTAAAGGAAGACGGGAACCCAATGGAGGGGTTCACATAGTATTGTTGATTCTTACCAAACTCCCCAGGAGGAATTTCAGAAGTGCCCTTGGGACTCACAGTTCTAGCAGTGCAGGCAGGACCGGACTTGGCCACTCTCCCTCCCAAAACAATGGCTTACCTCTGAATCCAGGAGAGCCTCTCTCCCCCGGAGGGCCTTTCAGCCCCGGGGATCCCGGCAGTCCAGCATCGCCTCGGGGTCCGGGCTGGGCTCCCAGGACCTCTCCAGGAAGTCCTCTGTCGCCTGGTGGCCCTACGGGCCCTGGCAGGCCTGTGGGACCCGGCTGTCCATCCGGGCCAGGAAGGCCCACTGCACCTTTCGACCCTCGGGGTCCCACGAAACCTGAAAGCAAACATGGGTCATGACCATAGCTCCAGGTCGGCATGATGAGATTCTAAGAGAAGTGTCGGAAGGAGGCTGAAAACTGCAAGGATCGACAAAGAGGGTGCTCAGAATATTTTATTTCTGCTGCAGGCCCTGGCCCTGTGACACATCTCAGAAGCCACCTCTCTCACAATGTCGTTCTGTCAAATTTCTTCTGCTTCCCTCCATCAGACCACTAGGCCTAAATTTTGGCTAAGGTGGGCAAGGTGTTTAGAACTAACTGCTCCTTGAGCAAACAGCCACATAATTCAAGGCTCCTGTGATTTGAAAATAATCACAAAAGAATAACTTTCTTGGGACCTTCTAGGTTTTGTTTGCAAGTAAGGACAGAGTTCTGTAATAAAGATCAGAGGATGAGAACAACCAGAGCAATCAGAGCCCACATTCTGCTTCCCCGTAGCAGCTGTCTAGCCAGCCTCACTGTGGCCATACTTTGAAGAGGAATCGATACCTTCTGTTGTCTGCACGGGGAAAACCACCAACCATCACCTATTTGGAGGGAGAGATGATGACTGTCATGTGCTTGACGAGCTGTGCATTTTGTTGATGTGAATGGGTCAAATTATCTCATCATGTTACTTCCCCTTCCACTGCACTGAACACTGATGTGACCTCAGATTGAACTCGCAAGTGCTGACAGTCATGCATTTGTTTAGAAGGAAAGGTTTTGTGGAATGCAAGAGGAGAGGACCCTGAAACTATGAAAGTAATGCTCAAAGATGATTAGATGTGAAAGGATTAAAAATACAAAAGGCTCTACACCTCACATGTGGGATATGGGAAAGAAGGAATTTCCACCCATTTTGGGTATTGGGTAGCTAACAAAAAAAGATTCAATGAACAGGACCTTGGGCCTTTTCTAGGATTGTAAACCACTAGCTAGGCCTGGGAACTGGAAGATAGCTTAATAGGTACCAATGTTTGGAACACAGAACAAAAGATCCGGGCTTAAACTAAGTACTAACTAGTTTTGCATTTCAGAGATTTAATGTGACTAACTGCCACAATGAAGACATATGGTTTTCATGGAAATGTTAAAAACATTTAATTTGTAATAACTGTAAATGGGGAACTGTGGACTTAAATTCACGTATTGGATGATATATTTGGAATAGACTTTTTTTTCCTGGGATTTTTGAAGTTGGACAATTTATTTTCTTCTGCATGTGGTGATGGAAGTACAGGATATTTAAGTACCATAAAAATAGTGTGCATTTCAAAAATTGCTTCTCTTGAATGCAGGGTTCTTATCAGTCCCTTGATAAGACACAGAAAGGATGCTTATCAATTTTGCAGATCACGGAGAGATGTGTGATATGAAAGGCCGCAGGCTTGGGAGCACAGTCATCTCCAGGGACTGGATTACCCCATCAAGCAAGATAAATGCTATCAGGGATGGATGCAAAGTTCTGCACTTTGCTTAAAATCATCACCCAAGGATGATCCAAGGAAGGGGAGGACGTGGCATTCAGCTACTATTTGCTGAAAATATTTGCTAAGTGACCGAAGCCGAGGACATAACAGCCCACTGTTCTATGTGGCATTCTGGACACACCAAGTGTTTTATTCAGTTTCTAGATCCCAGTTTGAAAGGAATGCTGACAAGCTTGAGGGCAGTCAGAAAAAGATGATCAGAATTCTGAGGGCCTGGAAACTGCCATAAGAAGAAAGTTTGCGTTCCTGGGATAAGTTCTGCCTGGATATGGATGTCTACGGGAGTGCCTAGGGCCACTCTCTCTTCATTGCCTGAGGCGTGGTCATTAAGAAGTAGACTTACATGGCTCCACAGATGACCAAGAGAGAACTTACTGGGAGGCAGACTTCATTCCAACAAGGGAAGAACTTTCTAGCATCAAAGCGGTTCAGTGTTTCACAAGTCATAGGTTATGCGCGATTCCAGGATATACGAACACCTAGCCAGGATCTCCTGGAAGGATGGTTGCCATTGGGTGCTGAGGTGGCTTTAGGGACGTCTAAGATTCCCTTTAGGAAATACAATTCTAAAACGTGCGAGCCTCTGCAAGCACAGTGATTTGCTGCTGCTGCACTCACACAGTTCTAGTTATAACCACAAACGGATGCTGATGCTGGGGGAGAGTGAACTACACACACTAGTGAGTCTGCTGACACGAAAGCATGACTCCCTATTTTTCACCACAACTCATCACTGGAAACACATTCACTTTTCTCTCTATATATTTAAAAGTCTTAAGCTCTTTTAGCCACTAAATGGCTTCCATATTTGTTGTGTCAAAATGTAGATGGAATCATTAGAACTGTTTACTGAATCCAGATGGAAACTGAAGAGTGAGAAGGCGACACAGACAGGAAAAGCACAGATGTTTTCTGGAAAATACTTAGTGATTGATCAGCCAGTTGTGAACTGATGAAGGGAGCCTATCTTACCTGTACTGATAATAGCCTTGGAAGACACTAACATTATGCCACCCTGTTTAATATCAAGCAGAGGAAAGAAAATCTTTCTGTATTATCTGGAACACCTATGTTATCTCTTTTTTTAAAACTGCAAGATCTGTAGGTATGTTCTGTAAAAATCCAGTATGTGCTAAAACACAATAATAGTGATGAAAAAGTAAAACAATTTAAATTTCCCATGAAAAGTACAAAAGTTGTCTTCAAATATTTGTTGAAATAGTTCCTAAGTGTTAAAAGATATTAGAGCTTGGCATTCCTGATCCCAGGTCATTTTCCAAATCTAAGAGACTAAATGGGGGTTTCACTCCTGACTTACCTGGGGGTCCTGGAAATCCTTCCCGACCTGGATCTCCTGGGAAACCCTTGAGCCCTGGTGGTCCATCAGCTCCTGAGAATCCTGGTATCCCTCTGAGGCCTTTGGCACCTAAACAACCCAAATGAGCCACAAAACAAGTCAGATTCCCATAAGGAAACCCCATGAATAGATTAGTAGGATATAATCAAGCCCTGCTCCTAACCTAATGAAGTCCTCTAATGAAATTAGGAAATGATGAGGCTGGGGGATGTAAAAACAGAACCTCTAGGATTACAGAATGATTTTCAGTTTTTAAAAACCATGCTTAATAACAATTTTAAAAATTAAGTTTCTACAGTATATGAACTAATGGCTTAGGGTCTGGGGTCAGAATGCCTGGGTGTGAATACTGGCTCCACCTCTATCTATGTGACCTTGAACAAATTATATAACTGCTCTGTGCCTCAGATTTCTCAACTGTAAAATGGAGAAAATAATACCTACTTCATGAGGTATTGTGGGAATTAAATGAGAAAACTCTTGTCAAGCATTTGAACAGTGTCAACACATAGTGTGAGCTCAATAAATATTCTTATAATTAAAAGATTGGTGGGGGGCCGGCTGTAGCCCAATTGGTAGGGCGCCGGCTTACCACAGAGGAGGCCCTGGGTTCGATTCCCGGGGCCTCCTCGAGTGGGCAGACCGCCTTGAGAAGGCAAGCCATCGCCGCCAGGGCGAGCCGCCACTGGCAGGGAGAGCCCCCACGGGCAGAGCAAGCCACCGCGGGCAGGGCGAGCCCCCGCGGGCAGGGCAAGCCCCTGTGAGCAGGCAGGCCGCCGCGCGGTGAGCTGACTTGGCAGGTCCCCGCAGCGGGGGGAGACAAGCAGACACAGAAGAACGCAAAGATGAACACAGCAAGAACAACCAGAAAGGGGGGGATATGTAATAAAAAGATTGTTGGACAATAGTTTTACAGTGATGAAAGGCAGAATGTAAAAAAAA
>PVKH010035279.1:0-11748 GCA_004027955.1 Chaetophractus vellerosus | reverse complement strand
GCTCACTGTCACTACTGTTATTTCTCATTATGCTAGAAGTTCTAGCTAGAGCAATTAGGCAAGAAAAAAATGAAAGTCATTCAAATAGAAAAAGAGGGAATAAAATTCTCACTATTTGCAGATGATATGATCCTATATTTAGAAAATTCTGAAATATCTATGGCAAAGCTACTTGAGCTAATAAATGAGTTCAGCAAGGTGGCAGGATACAAGATCAATATGCAAAAATCAGTAATGTTTCTATATACTAGAACTGAACAATCTGAAGAGGAAATCAGGAAAAAAATCCATTTCTAATAGCAACAAAAAGACTCAAATACCTAGGAATCAATCTAACCAAAGCTGTAAAAGACCTGTATCCAGAAAACTACAAAACACTGCTAAAAGAAATCAAAGAAGACCTAAACAAATGGAAAGACATTTGTGTTTATGGATTGGAAGAGTAAATATTGTGAAGAAGTCAATCCTACCCAAACTGATTTATAGATTCAATGCAATACCAATCAAAATCCCAACAACTTACTTTAAAGAAATAGAAAAGCCAATTACCAAATTTATTCGGAAGGGAAAGTGTACTCAAATAGCCATAAGCATCCTAAAAAAGAAGAGCAAAGTAGGAAGACTCTCATTTCCTGACCTTGAAATATATCACAAAGCTAAAGTAGTCAAAACAACATCATAATGGCCTAAAGATAGACACATTGATCAATAGAATAGAATGGGAGTCCATAAACAGACTTCACTTCTATGGCCAACTAGTTTTTGGGAAGCTTACCAAGTCCACTCTATTAGGACAAAACAGTTTCTTCAACAAATGGTGCTAAGAGAACTGAATATCTATAACCAAAAGAATGAAAGAGGATCCCTATCTCATTCTCTATACAAGAATCAACTCAAAAAGTATCAAAGACCTAAATATAAAAGCCAGAGCTATGAAACTACTAGAAGAAAATGTAAGGAAACACCTTCAAGATCTTGTGGTAGGTGGGGGTCTCTTAAACCTATACCCAAAGCTCGAGCCACAAAAGAAAAAATAGATAAATGGGACCTATTCAAAATTAAACATTTTTGCACCTCAAAGGACTTTGTAAAAAGGGTGAAAAGGCAGCCAACTCAATGGGAGAAAATATTTGGAAGTCACATGTCTGATTAAGGGTTTAATATCCATGTTATATAAAGAGATTCTACAATTGAACAGTAAAAAGAAAAATGATTTGATTTTTAAAAATTGGGCAAAAGATTTGAATAGACATTTTTCCAAAGAAGAAATACAAACGGAGAAAAAAAACACATGAAAAAATGGTCATCACCACTAGCGATTAGAGAAAGGCAAATCAAAGCTACAATGAGATATCATTTCACACCTATTAGAATGGCCATTATTAAAAAGAAAGAAAACTAAAAGTGTTGGAGATAGCAACGCTTATTCACTCTTGGTGGGAATGTAGAATGGTATAGTCTCTATGGAGGACTGTTTGGCAGTTCCTAAGGAAGTTGAACATAGATTTGCCATGTGACCTGGCAATACCACTAGTAGGTATATACTCAGAAGAACTGAGAGCAGTGACATGAACAGACATCTGCACACCACTGTTCATAGCAGCCTTATTTACAATCACCAAAAGATGAAAACAACCCAGGTGTCCATCCACCAATGACTAGATAAAAAAATTGTGGTGTGTACATACGGCAGACTATTATTGAGTTTTAAAAAGAAATGAAGTTGTGAAGCATATGACAACCCTGATGAACCTGTAGGACATTATGATGAGTGAAGCAAGCCAGATACAAAGGACAAATACTTTATGATTGCACTATTATGAACTAAATATATTGTATAAACTCATGGAGTTAATAGCTAGCATATATGTCACCAGAAAATAGAATGAAGGTAGAGAATAGAAAGCTGTGAAGAATTGGTAAAAAGCTTGTTAATAAATCTTTGGAAATGAATAGAAATAGTGAAAACACATCATAGTGTTTGTGACTAGCAATGTTAATATATGGGTATGACAGTGGTTGAAAGGGAAATTTTAAAGTCCTGTATATTATTATAAGGAAAGCTAAAAAAAATGTAACCTAGGACTGTATAGCATAGTGAAAGCTCATTTGAAATATTAGCATGGGTAGTTTTGCATACATAATACGGTTTTTCTTTGAAACAGAACAAATGTACGTTAATGTTACAAGATGTTAATATCAGGCAAAAATAGAACCAAAGCAAACTGTGGGTAGTAATGTATAGTAATATAATAATCTTCCATCAAGGGTTAAAAAAAAAGGAAATATACTAAGTGAAAGAAATTAGGCAAAAGGTACTACATGTAGTTTGACTCCATCTATACAAAATACATTTACAAATAAATTAGAGAGAGGGAAACAGAATAGCAGCTATGTATAGCAGGGGAAGGAATAGCGAGATTGAGAGATGATTATTAAGGGGTAGAGTTTTTTGTTGTTTTTGTCTGTTTTTGTTTAATATTATTATTATTGGAGTAATGAAAACACCCTATTGATTGAAGTGATGAATGCACAGCTCTGATTATACCAAAAAACCGTTGATTGTACACTTGGATGGATTGTATGTTTTATGAACATATATCAATAAAATGGAATAAAAATATCAGAAAAATGAAGGAGGGATTATGACATTCCCAGATAAACAAAAGCTGAGGGGCTTGTCACCAAAGACCAGCCCTACAAGAAGTGCTAATGAGAGTTCTGCAAGTTGAAAGGAAAGGACACTAGAAAATTGACTAAAGCCATATGAAGGACTAGATATCCTGAAAAAGATAATGACGGGTTACTGTAAATAACAGTACTATTGTATTTTTGATTTGCAACTCTACTTTTTACTTCCTACAGGATCTAAAAGGTAAATGCATAAAATGTAATGATAAATCAATGATTTTGGATTCAGAATGTATAAATATAATTTGTGATAAGAACTACATAAAGATGGATAGGATTAGGAGGGGTATAGGAGCACAGTTTATGCATGTTAATGAAGTCAATTTGGTATCAAAGCAAATGAGATTTTTCTAGATTTAGAATGTTAAATTAAAGCTCTATGATCCAAGTCATAATTTTGAGCAAGCTGATAAGCCTATTTCAATAATAATTTGTTAATATGTTGCATTTTAAAACTAATCAAATCTCACAACTAAAATCAGAATCACAATTTTACAAACAGGAAAGAATGACTGAGGACACAGAAAAATGCTTAGTTGCATAATGGTATAGTAATTATTGGGAATTTGATCCTTAATGATTTGAAGAACTAAATATGACCTGAACTGAAGCTTTTCCCCTCCAACTTTCATACCTTTACAGAATGTGTCTTTTGGCACGATGATATTTTTTGAAATGTTTTCTTTTAAAAACAAAAGAATTCCCAAGAGAAGTTTTTATATTTGTTCAGAAATGTTGCATATTACCAATATTAATTTGTTATGAGCACCCAACAGAATGAAATTGACATTTAGCCATATTGGTTTGTAACCCAAAAAAGTAATGGATGCAACCTATTATATAAATCTGAGCTTCACTGCCAACTTTAAGACATGAACTTAATACACATTTTTATCAAATTTAAAGAAAACTTCAGGGAATATTCAAATTCATAGAGACAGAAAGTAGAGTGTGGGATACTGGGAGTAGAGAGCACAGGCAATGGGGACTTAATACAAAATGGGTATAGGGTTTCTGTTTGCTGTGAAGGGAAAGTTCTAGTAATGGATGGTGTTAAGGGTACTACAACATTGTGAAAGTGATTAATTAATCCCACTCAATGGTATGCTTGAGAAGGGTTGGGATGGGAAGATTTATGTTGTATATTTGTTCCCAGTATATAGAAAAAGAAATAAAGAAAACAAAACTAAAGGGATAATAACAATTAAATCCATTACATGATATTGAATGGTTCTAAGAATGGAGGAGAAAAGGCTCAAAAAGACATTATTGAGACAACGGAAAAACTGAAATTTAGAATGTAAGCTTTTTATCATTGTTAAATTTCTTAAACTTGATAACTGCACTTAAAGCAATTGTTTATGTGAATATCCTTGTGCATAGGAAATGGACATGGAAGTATTATATTTTCAAGGAGTATGATGTGTGCAACCTACTCTTAAATGTTCAGAAAACAGGTAGATAAGTAGATATATAGGTAGGTAGGTAGGTAGATAGGTAGGTAGGTAGGTAGATTGGTAGATCTGCATATCTGGTGGGGGTGGGGGTATATTGTAGTCCTGTATGGGGTTTGTATAATTTTTGCAACTGTCCTGGAACTTTAAAATTATTTTAAAATAAGAAGCTGAAAGAAAGAAAGAAACAAACAAACAGAAAAGTTAGTTCTCCCAGGAATGCTGGAAGGCACCTGAGAAACTCTAGTTTCCTTGAAACACAGCTTGCAAACTCAACTTTTCTGCCAAATTTGGGCTATGACTATTAACGCTGGGAGGAGATGTTCTAACTCCTGAGACTCTCCAGTTTTTTTGTTTTTCTTTTTATTGAGGTGAAATTCACACAATATAGAATTCACCATTTTGAAGTGTACAATCCAGTGGCATTTAGTACATTAGCAATGCTGTACAGCCATCATCTCTATCAAGTATGAAAATATTTTCATCACCCTAATAGAAAACCCCATACCCATTGATAAGGAACCCCATTACCCACTCCTCCCAGCCCCCGGCATCTGCTAATATTTGCTTTCTGTCTCTATGCATTTGACTACTCTGGAAATTTCATATAAATTGAATCATACAATATGTGACCTTTTGTGTGTGGCTACTTTCATTTAGCCTAATATCTTTGAGGTTCATCCATGTTGAAGCATGTATTAGTTCTTTGTGCATGTTTATGGCTGGATGGTCTTCCATTGTATGAATATACTGCATTTGTTTATCCATTCATCATTTGACAGACATTTCCACCTTTTGGCTATTACAAATAGTACCCCTGTGAATATTTGTGTATAAGATTTTGAGTAAATATCTGTTTCCAATGCCCTACTTTTGAGAACCTAAATAACTTATTCAAATCTAACAGCTAATACTGGAGCTGGGATTTGAATGAGGGTCTCATAGTCTAAAATCCATATTTTTCCAGGAGAGAACAATATTTCCCAGGGCCAAAAAGGGCAGGGAATTATCCTACTTCTTTGCAAGAGGATGTGAAAACTTCCTATTCCCTTGCATAATAGAATCAAATGAAATTTTGTTCTCAAGGGGTCTGTGGTTTGAGAGGAATCAAAAAGGAGTAGAGAAGAAAGGGATAGTATTGATTATTAATTATTGCTTTATTTACAGATAAGCAGTGTTCCTTCTACTCCCTTTCAGCTTACCTCAGGTAATCATGAGACTTTTGGTATATTTCACATAAAAATGCAAATTGAATCATGTTACTCCACTGCCTGAAGTCATTTTTTGGTTTTCCATTGCTCTTCGGTTTCAGCATGATTATGACAAATAGTTTTAGCTTAGAAATTGTCTGGAGAAAATAGGCTCTGACAGCAAACAGCACTGTGCTCTATTGGTATCTTTTTTGTAAACGATTCCCTCTAGTGGTTTGAAAGTTTTGTCACTTCATTGATGAGATTTCTGCCTATGAAAAATGTAAGAAAGAGAGATATTTATTATTGGTAATAAACAAAATCAAGGTGACAATCATCCTTGAGGCTTCTGGCTGTCACCACACAGAGGAAGCCAGAGTGAGAATTTAAAATGTCATATCACATCACTTCCTGGCTTTCCATTCCAACTAGAATAAACTCCAGACTCTTCTATGGACTACAAACCTCTGAGGGCTTGAAGCCTGCGTATTGCTCCAAATTTCTGCTGGAATACCAACTCCAGGGGAGCAAGGTTTCTCTTTCTCATTGCTTCATCTCCAGCACTTGGAATAGTGCCTCACAAATAGGTGATACTCAGTAAAGGTTTATGAATGACTGAAAGACGACTTCTCAGTTTATTTGCCTTTCACCCCCAACCCCCAATAAACCTTCCTCCTCTCTTCTTTCCGTATTTTGATCACATCAAACTCCTTTCTGAATCAGGGTCTTGACATTAGTTGTTTCTTATTTGATTTTCCCCAAGATGGTGAGGCCCAAGTCTTGCCAATTTCTTGTAATATCTCAAGTCCTGATGCAGTGTGTGCTGTGTGATAGTCTCTTGTTAAGAATATATTGAATAAATAAGCAAATGGCCCAACAGTGGGCTATTTTCAAAGTTTGTTCAAGTCGTTTAGCTCATGTAATCCTCAAAACAATCCAATCTCAGTGACTCAAGTACTTCTGACTTTATCCTAAGTCCCTTTTGGGTTACCACAGCCATGGATAAAAATGGGTAGAGTTACTTAGCCCTTGTGTCCTTCCTTTGGAATAGCATTGGGAGAGATAACTTGGGAGACATACCAAGTGTGCAGAGCTTTGGAGGGTTTCTTGCATTCCTCGGCACTGTGAGACTTCACTCCAGCCTTGCGAGAAAGGCTTCAAGCTTTATGGCCAATGATGTCATAATTTTCAGTAGTGAACTGAGGGGCAACATGGAAGGGCTGGAAGTCTCAGGTTCTCTCCAGCTTTATCTCAGAGTCCCTGACTGAGATTTGCTGTTACCTAAGTCAGGGATGGTTTGAGAAGTGCAAAGAGCCCAACTTTTGGAGTAATATCTAGCTTGGAATTTTAGCTCAGCCACTCACTGGTAATGTGACCTTGGACAACTGAGTTAACCTCTCTGAAGCTCAGTGTGCTCATCTAAAATGCATTAAAAGTAATGTATGTCATGCAAAGTTGTGGGATAATGAAATTTTGGTCAAGGTGAAGGTCTTCTGACACATGGTGGAAGCGTTAAACTATTGTTGAAAGATGAGGGTTGATGGAGGTGGAGGTGCATTCCAGAAAAAAGGAGACTGAATGTGAACAACCTCTTGGGTAAAAGAGAGGTAATGGCCTTTTGGAGCAGCTAAAAGGGGGCTGATTCATGATTTGACCTAGGGAGCCAGGAGAAGGTGATGGGAGATGCGGCTAGAGACACAACCAGGTAAATCATGCTGCAACCTAAGAACAATAGGAAACCAGAAAATGGTTTCAAGCAAGGGAAGAACATGAATCAGTTTGCATTTATTTGAGTGAAATATGCCAAATGTCTCATGATTATGTCTGCTGAGTTAAGTACTGAATTCAAAACTACTTTCTTATTTTTTCCCTTTCCTTGTAAACCACTCTTCCACTCCCAGTACATATCAACTTGTTCAGGTACACATTTGCCCTTTCATGAGGACCATTAATACCTAATCCATTAGCAATACGATGTTGGGTAAATTATTTAACCTTGTTACCCATCATTTCCCACATCCATATGATAGTTGTGAAAATTAAAGAGGTATTAACTTTTGGCACATGGTACATACTCAATTAACTATTAGCTATAATAATAATAATTATTTTTGTAGTTGGAATGGAATAGGGGCAGTTATAAGACACTGTAGAAAGCTAAGGAGTCTATTTAATGAAAGATGTTCCTTTCTGTTATCTCTCATTTGAATTCTACCAAGGAAGCTGTTCTTACTGAGCAGGAAGTCAAGACATGTATGTTCTAATCTTACCTCAACCAGCAATTCATTTCATGTCCCTGGACAAGTTATTTACCTCTGATTCTCAGTTTCCCCATCTGTAAATTGGAGATTTTAGTACAAGTCTTTTTGAGATGCTGCGAGGACAAAATGTGCTAAAACAGTGTAGCACTCTTAGAAAGAAAATGCCAGCATAAATTTAAGGAAGCTAGTATCATTTTTAATGTTGTGGTTGAAAGATAATGGATTCATACAGTGAATTTCCCTTAATTATTTCTCTGTAAGAGCAACATGAATTGGCCCTGAGTAAGTCTAGACATGGCCAGCATTCCTGGTATTCGAAAGCTGAAGAAATATAATTAAGATAAATACCCAAATAAGATAAATGGCAAAAAAGCCATTAGCTATCGAAGCTAGGAAGAATATAAATATCTTCCTTAGAACTCAAAATAGCCACATAAATTTTATCTTCTGCATCTCTGTGACTCAGAGATAAGAATGCACTCATTCCATTTTATAAGAGGAGTGTCCAAACAGAGAGGTTAAACAACCTGCCTAAGGCCACCCAGGCAGTCAGCATCCATTAGGATCCATTGTTTCCAGGATCTGAGTCCAGTGTTTTACAGCTTGGTTTGGGAATTAATTGGACCTGTCTTTTAAGTGGTGTCAGAAACCATCATGGCAGAATATTTCTGAGATCTCTTTCCACTTAATCTGTTGGTAAGAAGAGCCATTTACATGATAAATAATTATGTTGCTCTTTTAATGATATGGAAATTCTAGCATTATCAAGTCCAACTCAAGACAGGGTTGGCAAAGAAGCCAAGTTTGTTCAACTACTCCGGAGCCCAATGTCCCAGGTATTCTTGGTCTCTATCAGTCTGCTTTTTCCTTATATCAGGTTTTGCTATAGTTATCTTTCACTCAGTCATTTTACATCAATCCTTATATATCCCATGTCCTATTCCTTGTGCTTATGAAAGATGAATTCTTCCTAATGTGATAATGAAAGTAATAGGCATATAGTTGAACTATCATGAGAATTTTCTGGGTCCCCAGTTTTTATCCTAAGGACCATTTTACTTTTATATTCTCTGTCAATTTACTGTTCTAGAAGAGTTAGATATATCAGCTGCATATAATAAATAATAATTAATTTGTTTTCTCATTTTTAATTAACCAGGGACTTAAACAGCTGCCAGATAGAGCTTCTGATCAGCATGAGATATAAACAGTGTGACCACCCTGAGATGATTACATCTAGTGAAAGGCAAGGAAATTTCCAGCCTTGCCATATGTAAATGGAAAACTTCAATTGAGCTTTAAAAATATCAAGCATTTGCTCTTGAAAATCTATTTTTCTCTGTTTAAAAAAACACACACACATTTCTAGAAATCCAGGCTAGGAACAACTGACTTAATCTAATTCATTGTTCTAAGGGTAAAGATTTTAGGTGTTTTCAAGAGCTGATAGCATGATTTTTTTTTTTTCACAGAAGACCCTTAGAATTACTTTCATAACTTTAGGTTAGCTCCATTTACCTGAATGTAGATGAAGCATGTTTACCATACTGCACAAATATTTGCTGGTACCTGCTATCTGATAGGAATTAAGGGATCCAAGAGAAAGTATTCCTTATTTAAGATTTGCTTTTGGTTCTAACCTTTACTCCTGAATAAATGAGGTATAAAACATATGATCAAAGGAAAAAATGAGGAAAATGAAGGAATATAGCTAGTTTGCATATGGAAAAGTTCATTCATCACTTACCAAGAAAGAACCACATGGTCTTTCCTCCTTAAACTCTTCCATTATGCTTTAGAAAAAATTGAGTCTCCACCATGGCTAGGATTTCATTTAGCATTGTTATGAGAAATGCTCATATTTTTTCTTTCTATCTTGTCATTTAATTTGGGGGACAGATGATTCTTTCTCCCTCAAGCTTGATTCATGGGAAATATATTACTATGGTATCCCCCACACCAGCTGACTCTTCTATGTTCCCTATTTTTCTCACCTCCATCCTTCCAGGCCCTTAGGCTATATCCCCATTTGGTAGTGTAAGACATTTTCATATTTTGTATACAGATTATATCATTTTACACTGGGACTCAAAAAATAAATGAATAAATAAAACCCTGTCCAGAAGTAAAGACCGGGTTCTTTAGCCTGACATGGAAGACCTATTGTAACTAAATCCCACCTCGTACACTTTCTTACTCCAACTTCAAGGATCAATTTAGATACCACTTCCTCCAAGAAGCCTTACCAGATGGCCCTAGCTGATGATTGCTTTTTCCTGTGAACATTCACTGCATTTTAAACTTCTCTTATTGCTACATTAAATCATATCTATGCATTCATTTGCTGTTTCCCACCGGGTAATAAACTTCATTAAGTGATGGCCTTTTTACAAGTGTATATTCTCAAAGGGCCTAAATTACAGCTTTATAAAGAAGATAACATAGTTTAAAAGAGTGAATGAGCGAGTGAATGAATTCAGTCTTCAGTTCTTAATATTAGGGAACCAAAGTACATATTTTTCTTAGTGTTCAATGTATTGGAAGCTGATGAGTTGGGCCATAAGACATTTGGAAGAAATGATTTTCCAGTGAGTCAGCTCGTAATGGAGATAGGGCTAATGAGGGCATTTAATTTTTTTTTTGTTTTGTTTAATAAAAAACTCGCCAAAAAGAGTGGGAAGGAGAGAGAAAAGTTGCCATGGCAACCTCCAACGCTGTACCTCTGAAGTTTCAGTTTATACATTTGAAAAAAATGTGCCTTCATTTATTCTTCCTATGAAGATTAGGACTTAGTTAATTGCTAAAAAGTTTTATGGGGGAGGTTTTAATGATACCTGTCAATTTTGGGGAAGGTAAAGAAGACAGAAACTTTATTGTAGCTGCTGAAATGCACTTAGACTTCTGAAGTTTTGGATTTACCAGAATAAATGTTTATGACGATTGATGCAGTTGGGGGTGGGGTCCAGAGCTGTCTCAGGTCAGGTGCCAGGCTGACCTAATCCCATGTTCTTCTCATATTGTCCACCTCTTAACACCATCAGGTTAAAAAAAGGAAGACAGAAAAGAAAATTAACCAAGAAATTGATCATCAAAGGCAACTGTTTTTGGGTGGAAGGAAAACAAAAATTCAATAAATTGAAAGATGTTTATCAAGAGAGGTAGAGTATATGGGGGTAATACTTTGACATTGAACTTGGTTAAGAATTTTAGCTGTTCTGACTTTTACTAGCTATGTGGAATTAAAGAAGGTAACTAACTTTCCACAAGACCGTGTTTGTAGATGTGTAAAGTGAGGACACTTTAGTATCTAGATACTTGAGTATCCACCTCAAGGGTGTGTTGTTGTGACATTTAAGAGTTCAGCACAGGATCTGGCATCCAGTGATGATGGATGAGTATGAGGATGATGATGATTTCCTTCTGTGAACAGCACAATGTTATGTATCTAAGGTGCACTAAGTGTACTCTTACCTAAAGTCTGGCCCCAAGAGGCTGGTGGTTTAATGCGGGATATATAACATCCACATACTATGCAAGTTAAATAGTAAGTACAAACTCCTTAAGATAGCATCAAGGTACCCGACTTTGTCTCCTTGCAAGCTCACCTCCTGCTAATACCTCCTACATAAACTAAAGTCAAGCCACACCTAACTGCTTTCCATACTCGGAGCTCAACAAGCACCCAGTTCTCATTCCTCCCACCTCTCCACAGGCCACTTCTCCTTGGCATGCCCTGCCCCTCTTCGTCTACATGCTGGCCATCTACTCATCCTTCTGGCCTCCTCTTCTTTAAAGCTATAATGAAATCTCTTTTCTCTCCTGGGGTATTTGTATTTATCTCTGTTTGGAAGCATTTCTTTCCATCAACATGTAAGATCCATGTGCTATGGCAGATCCTGTGCTAGCCACTAGGATCCAAAGGCCACGGAAATATGGTCTACCCTCAGGGACTTTTTGTTTTGAATTTACTGTTTTGCTTGCCCTGCAGAGACTATGACCTCTGAAGAGCTGGTGCACTGTCACAATATTATTATTTTTTTAACATTCTTCTTACCCGCTAAGGACCTAGTACAGGGTCTGACATGTATAGATAATAAATGTTGATAGAATAAAATAAAGGATGAGAGACATTTTAGTGCAGAGAGGACTTAA
>PVKH010035278.1:0-11752 GCA_004027955.1 Chaetophractus vellerosus | reverse complement strand
TTTTTTTTTTTCCTGAAGTACTAGGGCTCAAAATTGAACTCAGGACCTCATATGTGGGAAGCCGGTGTTCAACCACTGAGCCACATCAGCTCCCCTGAGTTGGCTTTTTCGTTTGTTGGCTTGTTGTTGTTGTTTTCTAGGAGGCACCAGGGACCACGCCTGAGACCTCCCACGTGCAAAGCAGGCGCTCAACAGCATGAGCCACATCTGCTATTCTGACTCTCTGGAATTCTGGGGTTCTATAGACACAGGCAGAAAAAATGCAAACGTTTTCAATTTCTAACACAAATTCTATAAACAGTGGAAATATGGAGAAAATGGGAATTTAAAGTATTTTACTGTCTAATTATTTATATAAGGCTTGCACTAAAATTGCCGAATGTTAATATAAATGTGTATTTTTAAAGAATAACATTATAGATAATGGAAAATAAACTCTATTTTATGTCCCAAAGCATAAGGTTTTTATTTTAAAGTTATTTGGCATTTTTCATAATGTTAAGATCTTATTGCCATAAGATAAGTCCCTCAAAGGCAGTGGTGATTCTTTGTTATTTATCTTGGTATCCCCAGAACCTAGAAAAAGGTCTGGCTTATAGTGTATACCCAACAAATGTTTGTCAACCGATCTTAACTAAATGCCTTGGGAAATGTTCTTAGTTTACTTTCAGACTAATTATTCAGCCAAAACATGAACATATGAAATATTGGTCATTTTTTAAATTGAGAAAATGCGAAAGAAAACTTAATGTGTAATGATTAATTATTTGAATTCTCTAAAATCTATTTACCTTTACAGCACTTATGGCCATGTCAAGCGTCGAAACCTCATGGTCTTTGTGGGCCCCGAATATCTTGTCAATAGCAGAAATTGGACTTTTGCAAGTGTAGCAATATGTGTCAATCTGGGACTTTTTCGGTTCTTTTTGTGCCTTCTCAGCCACTAATGCCGATGATAATTGGTCTTGTTCTGTCCTCTCACTGCCCAACTCTCTCTGTTCAGCAGACATACTTTGTTCCATCTCCCTCACAAATTCATTATCACTAATGTATTCAAAGGATGCCTTTCCTTGAGATAACGCATCTTCAGGTGTGGATTCTGAACACAGTTCTTCTGATAAAAGGTCTTGAGTGACCACTTCATAATTCAGGGATTCAGCAAATTCATAATCATCCTGAACAGGGCTATTGCGGAGCCGATCTTCACTTGGTTCAGGTGAGATCATCTTTTCAGGTTCCTCTTGCAGTGTTTCTTGAACATAAGTTGCACCAGATACAAATTCTTCCTCTGGGAAGGACACTTGTACTGGGACATTCAGATTGACCTCTGGACTTGCATTCCCTGCTTCATTACTCTGAATACCAGTTACATCTACTCTCTCTACGACATTATTGGTGTCTTCAAATGGAACTGCATAGCTTATCTTCTGGGTAACCATTCTGACCTCCTCAGTGATGGGAGCTTTCCTCTGCATTGCTGCATTATCGAGGGTCTCCACATGGCCTACTGATTCTCCTTCCCTGTAAATAGTTTTCTGTTCCTCTTCCAGACTCCTCTCCCCCAAAATAGTTCCAAACCTCCCCCAAATTTCCCCTTCTGCTGCTACTGGTTGGTATGTATCATCCTTACTAACTGGTTTTTCTTCCAGACCCTGGCCTTGGTCCTTTTGAGTTACAGATGCATCATGGAGAATGTCATCTTTGAGTACATACTTCTCGAAATATATTCCTGTTCCATCATCAGTGTCAGAATTTCTGCTTGGAAATGATGCCTCAGAATTCACACTGTCACCTTCAGAAGCTGTCTCCCCTTCCTTTTTCTCTCCGACTGCTTCTTCATACAGATCCTTATATAAAAATGCAAGTGCAGGAGGTTCCTCCAAGAGTTCTGGATTAATGGCTTTAGCAGTGGTAGGAAAAATCTGAGTTCGTGACAAAACTCCTTCCTCTGCATCAAATAAAGGCATCCCAGGTGACTTTGAGTCCATATCTCTACTTAAAACCCTTGGAGCATCTCTGTCAGCTGACTTTTGGATAGCCAAAGACTTTTGGGTCTCTGGTTGAGATAATTTGCTGTGGTCCTTTTCTAATCCATAAAAACTCTCATCCAGTTTCACCAAGTCATATTCATGTTCTAGGACACTGTCCTCGGAACTTTCTGGGAAAGAGATAGTTTCTTCTGTAACTTGCTTTGAGAGTTCCTCTTCAACATATAATTTCTGTGGAGCTTTCAATCTTTCTAGGTCTGGAGAGATGTTATAATCAATCAAAGTATATTTTTCAAAATAATCCTCTTCACTGGGCATTGTGGGCTGAATAAAGCCTAACTCACAAGTTTTTGAATCTATGGATACCTCCTCTTTTGTTTTATGAGTTTCCCTTTGCTTATTTTCTTTCAATAATGTAACAGTTTCATCAGAATCTTCTAACTTAGTCTTTAATGTTTTATGGCAAGCAGCCACCTCACTATTGTCATGAAGTGGCCTGGTTTTAAGTGAAGCCTTCTCTTCCAAATATTCTAACTTATCTTGCATCTGTTCACTTTCTTCCTGATCAACTGAAGAAATAAATGCAGGAGCATGAATATTCAATATCTCACAACCTTCAGAAATGATACTGAAGGCACTCTTTTGCTCTTCTGAAAGTCCAGCTGGCTTACTAGTCACTGTAAATTCTTCATCTTTTGCATATGTGTCTTCAGGGTCCTTGGATATTTCTTCAGTAAAAACAATTTTGTCAACACTGATTGTTGATGCATTAGTTATAAACTGAGCATAGTTGCTGCTTGCTGAAGAGTGTGGTTCATTTACATGGGCATCTTCCACAGCCTCTAAATGATGCTTTGAAACACAAACAGATTCTTTAAAACTATCATATGTATGCTCTTTTGATGTGTGATCTTTAGATGTTTGAACGGCATGGACTGTATGTCTATCCGAAATCAATTCTGACCATGGCATTTCTTGTTTCTTTGTAGTACTAATTTCTGTAGAAGCTCCTGAAACAAGTGTTTGTGGTTTTACAGATGACAACAAATGTGGCGGGGTTTCTAGGCTCTTTGATTCATCAAAAAGATGACCCAAAGTCCTTTCAGATTCTTTAGAAGGAGATCCTTGCTTCATACTTTCTTCTGTGATCTCTGTTGAGCCACCTATTGATGGCTCTGACACAGTGAACTGTCTCTTTTCTTCATTGTGACCCATCATATCCCTGTTTGACTTTTCCGAAACCAGTTTGCCTTCCTCAGGTACACAGTAGCTATCTATTTCATGATGAGAAGGAAGATCCATGGGAGTGAAAGTCTTGGATTTTTCCACCAAAACTGTGCTTTCTTCTAATGGATGTGGTTGGATTCCTATTGCCTTTGATTCCCTGATTTCTGGGTGAGTCTCTGAGAGCATAGTTTGTGATTTTTCAATAATTGATGTGGCTCTAACTAATGAAAATGGTTGCGTTTCACGTAAAGAACAACCTAAAGAGATATCTGATTCTTCAGCCACAGACATGGATACATTCACAGAATAAGGCTGAATTCCCTGCTGCTTATTTTCTTCTGAAAGTACATGTGACCACCTTTCTTTTTCTTCTTCTTTCTCCTCCTCAGAACCAACAATGATTTTGGATCCTTCTTTGAGGTCTTCATTTTGATAGAGTTGCAGTATAGCAGCAGCTTTTGATTCCTCCAATTCAGTAGGTCTAGATCCATGTGTAACTTGTGCCTTCTCTATTTCATTATTATCTCTAAGCTCTAATGGGGCCACAATTTCTTGTTTTTCTGCCAGCACCTTCTTTTCTGTCAAGGAGTGTGTTCTGGTTTCCAAGTTATCACTCTCCTCAACTGGGCTAACAGACATGAGTTTTATTTCCTCTTCAGAAATTTTCAAGGAAGTAGGTTTTGGCATTTCCTTCTTTAGTCTGTCTTCACCATGATCAATTAAACTGCCTTTTAATTCTTCCACTGGCAAAATTATTGACTCTGGCTTCTCTGGCTCCTTTGTGATATTTTTACTTGAGAAGTCAGATGAAGCTGATCCTGGATGTTGTGGCACCTTATCTGTTACATCAAATGAAAAGAGTGATTTATCTTTTTGATCACTTTGTGGCTCTTCCTTAAGAATAGAAATAATCCATTTAGATGGAGGAGAAATTGTTGGCTTCTGGGATCTTTTGATATCAGTGACATGAAGTGGAACAACACTTTTGGCTTCTTCCATAACAGGTTTCTCACCCATGGGGGAAGAAGTTTGTATTCCAAGATGTTCCTCACCATCAGCAGATATAACTTCTGAGTTTATGTCGGTTTCCTCTGAAGAGGTGAGGGTGTCTTCTTTTCCATAATCTTCAGGAGACACCTCAGAGTTGGATTTTGGCTGTTGTAAAACTTCTGTGCTTGATAAAACTATGTGTTTTTCTTTAAAGTCTTGACTTTCACTGGGTTTTACTAAAGCAGCTCTGGATTTGTCAGCACTTTTAACTTTTGCCTCTGGTAATGGATGATCAACTGGTGTTTCAGTTGCAGATTCAGAGACAGGTGGAGTCAAACTTTTAGGCTCTATCATAGTCACTGCTTTTTCTGTAGATGGACTTGGCTGAGGTTTTAAATCTTCTTTTTCAGCAACTTTGTTATCTGGAGTACTTGATCCAAAAAACAAACTAGACATCCAGGATGTGAAAGATGAAATTCGTTTCTTTCCCTTTTCTTCAGAAAGTTGTGGCTCAGCTGTCTTTGGCTGCTCAGGCAGCCTCTGTGTTACCTCAGGTGACTCTGGGGGCAGAGGTTCCTCATTAGCTTGGATTGAGGAGAGGGGCTTTTTTGGTGGGGGTATTTGAACTTCAGCTGCTGGTTTCCCTCCCTCATTATCATCTTCTTCAACCTTTGACCAAGCCATTTTTGATTCTACTAATGGCTTCTCCACAGGTAAAGGAGGTGTGCTCCTGTGTGCTGCTTTTTCACTGTCAGAAGCAGTTTCCATGACTTCTGCCAGGAATTGGGCTGCCTTGGTGGAAGAGGGAATCGTTTCTGACTTGACCTGTTCCACCAATGAGCCAAACGCTGGTTTCTGGAGGGTGTTTTCAGAAGACAGTTTGATTTTTTCCTGGCTCTCTTTTTCACGAGGCCTGGAAAATTCTATGTTTTCTTTCTCCAATAGACTTTCACTCCCTATGAAAGAATGGATCTGCTTCTCCTCAGCAACATTTCTCTCTGCATTTCCAGCTGGAACTGGAAAGGATTTCAGTTCTTCGGTCAGCTTCATTTCGTCAGACGAGTAAGTCTGAATTGATAGTATCTCTGTATTACTGCTTGAACGATCTAGAGTAGATATTGGTTCTTGTAATGATAAATGAGACTCCTCAGCAGAATGTGGCAGAACCTGCTCTCTAATTTCATATGTATGGTCTTTATCTGACAGAGCAACTTTGTGCTGCCCTGTCATCAAATCACTGCTGCCAGAGGAACCCTGCTGCACAGATCCCAGTGTTCTTTCTTCCTGATGACTGGCCAAATCTCTCTCTGGCTTTTCCAGCACCCAGTTTTCATCCTTTGGATAAATAATGGGCTCTTTCCTTTTTGTTTCTTTAACATCTGTAGGCTCAGTTGTCATAAATGATTTTGATTCTTCCAAAGGCAAATTTTCTTCCATAGAAGAAAATTGTTTAATGCCCAGATCTTGTTTGTCTTCAAAAGAGCTCCTTATATCAGGCAATTTATCTGAATAAAGTACTTTTTCAGGCTTCTTTTGTTCCACAAGGAGGTCAGAAGAAGTAATCTTTGATGGTTCTGTTATACTCTGGGGTACATGGAATGAACTTGGTTGGTTAGTTTCTTCATTTGGTTTAGTTAAAATATCTTCCATTACTTGTGCCTTCAAATTTCCTGTTGGCTGTAACAGGCCTATTTCTTGTTTCTCCCACTTTTTAAAGTTGGCTGAATGGCTGAACTCCTCTGATAAGCCTTTTAAAGAAAAAGTACTTGACTGAAGTTCCTCTGGGTTTTCTCCTTCAACTAGAGAAGTAGATGCTTCTTTTGACCCGAGGCTTCTTTTGACCTCAGGAAAGAAAGGTTTAATTTCTTGATTTTGATGTTCCTCCCTAAGGCATGATGAAAACATTTCAGGCAATGTAGTAGACAAATGAAGTTCCCTGTTTTCTTGTTTTTCTTCTCTGTTCTTAAGCTCAGCTATGCTCTTTTCCAAAACAGCATCCCTTCTTTCAGATTTGGGAGATTTCACTTGTTTTGTATCTATGGGTCGACTTTGTCCACCTAAATCACTAATGAATTCTGAGTCAGTACTTGGTAATTCTGATACTTGGTGTGGCTTGTCTTTCTTCTCAGGTTCCAAAGAGAGTTCTGTCAAAGCAAGACCTTGTTTTTCTGACAGGTAATCTCCCTGATCTGTAGATGTTGTCTCCATTGTCCATCTTTTCTTATCAATGGGGGTCAGTAATGTCAGGGTTAAATCTTCTGGCACTAAATTTTCCATTTTAGAAGAAGATTTTGCTATTTCTTCATTTTTGTCTTTTGGATCTGTATGTTTGGGTACAAGTGATACATTTTGTGATAAAGGAGGTTCAGTTTCTTTTTTCTTTATCTCAACACCTAGGTTGAGTGAAAGCAAATGTTCAGGCTTTACTACCTCTGAGGCAGATACAGAGTTCTTTTTCTGTGATACATGTTCAGAATCGAGGACTTTAGAAAAAGAAAGACCTTGTGCATTTTCTACCATTGCTTCCTTAGGTACCTCTGAATGCTCAGATGAAGATGTTTTGGTTATTGGCAATACAGGTTTAATTTCTTCAGTTTCTACTTTTGACAAAACAGAGTGCCCTGATATAGATAATACACTTGGAGGTGAATCAAATTTACTTTCCTTCTCTGTTTCTGACCAACTAGAATGGTTGGATGCAGTAGTTTCAATGGGAAAAGAAATGCCTTTAATTGCTGGTTTTTCCTCTTCTTTAGGAACTGAATGCTCATCTATAGATGTTACCAGTAGGGGCAAACCATTTCCTAATTCACCATTTCCTAATTTTGTTAAGACTGGATGTTCCCCAGGGGTGGTAATAGGTGCACCTGATGGGATTTCTTCTTTGGCTAATTTGTTTAAACTTGAATCATGCTTAGCTATAGATATTGAAGTCCTTGAAGAACTGGATTCAATTGCTTTCTTTATTTCTTCTGGCAATGCTGAAAATGCTGATGCAGGTGGATCATGTTCAACTTCCTTTTGCACTCCAGATGAAGCTGCATGTGGCACTACAGGTGTAACTGTTATTTTGGAATCATGTTTCACTTCCATTTCCACTCCTGATAAAACCTCAGGTCCAGACAAAGATGTTTCCTCTAGAGAAGAATGTGGTTTTATTACTTCAGGCTCATTCTTTGACATCTTCTGTTCTAGTTCAGATGTCACAGTTGGAGATAAATTGGGTTTGTCATCCTTCTTTGGCTCATCTACCAAGTGAGACACAACTGAATATTTCATCCCAGACCCTGGGACATTTGGTGTCAGAGGCTCCATTTTTTGATCCTGTGATACATGTGCTGTAGCTGCTTGAGAATCAGGCACACTTTCTTCCCTTCTGACTTTTGACAAAGCCATCTGTTCATCTGCAGCTTTTGGAGTAAGTGACTCTTCAGGTTCCTGATCTTTCTTAATTGCAGCGTCTGAATCAGGTGACACTGAATACTGAGATGCAGGCAAAACATGTTCAGTTTCTTCCTTTACCATGGATGATTTTGCAAGTAAAGAAACAGATGTTGCAGCTACTGATGAACTAATCTTAATTTCTCCCTTCTCTGATTCGCTTGTTAAACATAGCGGAATTGAGTCTTCAGACTCAGCCTCCAAAGATGCTCGGGTTTTCTGCTTCTGTGCCAAAATGAGATATTCAGTTACAGACCTTGAGATTGTTTGCACATCTGGCTTAATTTCTGCCTTCTCTGCTTTATTTGTCTCAAGTGGCAGGCTCAAGTCTTCAGGTGCAGATATCAAAGGGGAAGGCTCAGATTTTTGTTTCTTTGAGGAACTGACATGCTCAGGTACAGGTGTGGTAGCTGTTGATCCAAGTTCTTCCTCATCTGCTTCTGAAAAACGGGAATATCTTGAAGCAGATATTGCAGTTAATATTGACTCAGGCTCAATTTCATTCTCTGTTTCTGAAATTCTATATGGTGGGATTGAAACTTGTGACGCTGAGTCTGGAGAAAAAAGTTCAGCTTCTTCAGTGTCTTCATCTGACAAAATAGTATGTTCAGATGGCGATGTTAAACATATTGGAGAATCATGCCCAAATTCTCTTTTCTCTGCTTCCTGAGGTGCATAGGGTGAAAATGAGAATTCTGATGCAAATGCTGAATCTGGAGACAAAGGTCCAATGTCTTCTTGCTCTTCTTGTGATAAATTCATGGGAGATGGGGCATCTTTTAGATTTAAAGGGGATGTGTGGGTAATCTCTTCCATCTTTGACTCTTGTGTTGCATGTGGTGGTACTGAAAATTCAGAAGCAGATGTGGAAGAGGGTGTGTACCGCTCCATTTCTACTGACTCTTCTGATAGGACTACATGTTCAGGTGTAGCAGTTGAAAGAGCTGGGGACTGGCATTCAGAAGTCATATCTATTGTATACAGCGGGAGAGAATGTTCAGATACAGAGGCCACATCTGGGGAATACAGTCCAATGTCTTCTTCCTCTTCTTCTGAAAGAATGTTGTGCTCAGAAACCCCTTTTAATTTGAATTGGGACACATCATCAATTATTTTCTCTTGGGAGTCATGTGTTGTATTTGGTGGAACTACATATTTGGTGGCCAGTGTTGAATCTGGTGTGAAACACTCACTTCCTATGTCCTCTTCTTCTGATAGGACCATGTGTTCTAAAGTAGAAGTTGAAAGCAGTGGTGACTTGGGTTCAGGAGTCTCATCTGTGTAAGGTGGAAGGAAGTCTTCAGATACAGAAGCCACAGCTGGGGTATATGGTCCAATGTCTTTCTTCTCTTCTTCAGACAGAATCATATCCTCAGAAACACCTTTGGTTTTTAATGGGGACTTATGATCAATTGTTTTCTCCAGTGATTCTTCTGTTACATGTGTTGGAGTTGAGTATTCAGAAGCAGGTATGGAACCTGGTGTGTAACACTGGTTTTCTGAGGCCTCCTCTTCTGAAAGGACCATGTGCTCTGATGTTGCTATTGAAAAAGATGGGGACTGGCATTCAGAAGTCTTCTCAGTTGTGGATGGTGGAAAAGAGTGTTCAGACTCAGAGGCCAATGGGGAATAAAGCTCAAATTCCTCATTCTCTTCCTCTGACAGAACTGCATGTTCAGATACAGCTTTTACATTGGATGGAGAAACTGGTTCAAATTCTTTCCTCTCTAGTTCATGATTCACATCATGTGGAACTGAATACTCTGATATAAATGCAGAATCAGTAGAAATAGACCCATTTTCCTCTCCTTCTTCCTCGGACACAACTACATGTTCAGGTGTTGATGTCACTAGTGGCAGAATGGTCTTCTCTTCTTCCTGCTCCACTTCAGGGGCTAAATGTGGTGGAAAGGGCTTCTCAGAAACGAATGGGCTTTCTGGGTGATCAAGTTCTATGATCTCTTCTGGTAAATTAGAATCTTCCACTTCAGGAGTAGCAGCTAATGGTAAAGAAGTTTCTATTTCTTCTTTCTCTGGTTCTTCTAACACTAGAGGTTCAGAACGAGAAAAGGATGGCTCAGGCATGTTTTCTTTTTTCTCTCCATTGACATCGGGATAAGGAAATGTCAGTTGTTCAGAAACTGGTTCTGCCCTCTCTGGTGAAGTCAGATAAGGCTGATCTTTCTCTATGCTGAAACTTTCCTCAATGGATGCTTCCAGACCTGAAGAACCTGCCTCCAGAAACTCCTCTGCCTCAAGTGAAATGGAATGGTCAGCAGAAGACGCTTCTTCCTTCTTTACCTCATCAACTAAAGATGGTGAAACTGAAGAGTCATCCTCTGAAGTCATGGTAACTTGTGAATCAGGTTCAAATTCTTCCTTTGTTGTTTCCACTAACACAGTTTCAGATATATCAGGTATAAGAGAGGAAGGCTGTATGTCATAGCTTTTTGCCTTATTACCTGGCCATTGTGACACTGACTGTGGAGGGCTGAGCTGTATTTCTTCTGCTGTATCATTACTTGAATAAAAGGAAACGGTGTGCTTGGTTGCAGATGCTGCATTTAGAGGTGAATCAGCATGAATTTTCTTTTGATCTTCATGGCCAAAAAATGAGGTCAAGGTCTTTGATTCTTTGGCGAGTGCACTTCTCCAGGGTGGAGCAAGCTCTCTTACATTATCATCTTCTATGCTTTGGGTTACTAATTTGCCTTTTTGGGGAACTATATTAGAATCATGATTGCCCAAATCTGGCTCTAGACTAATGGATGCATCTTTACCTTTCCTATAATGTATTTCTTTAATTACATAACCCTTTGGCAATGTCCCATAAAACTGCAGAGGAATTAATTCTTCCTTAACTGAATTAAACATCTTAATTTTATATGCTACTGTCCCTATGTAGACTGGCCTTAAAACCAATGGCTTATGTTCTTTGTATATTGCCCCAGTAATAGGAGGTGTAGTTGATGTGGTTTTCTTCTTTTTCATTTTATCATAAATGCTAATAGATGACTTCTCTTTCTTGTTTTTTTGTACTTGACTTTCTGAAAATAAAGCATTGTCTTTTTCGTTTGATGAAACATCTTCTTGGGATTCAAAAGAATTTCTCTTTTTGTTGCCTTTCCGACGCAATGATGGGGAACCATGCTTTGACTTACGTGTTCTTTTCCGAACCTTTTTAACTTCATCCACAATAAAGGAAATGTTCCCTGGTGGAGAATTCACAACAGTTGACCCTTCCAGACTGCACACACCAGAAGTCTGACTTTCTCCCGAGGCCCAGGGAGTGGAAGACCTACTTGAATTGGTCTCCCAGGTTATTCCACTATCTTCCCGTTGAACTGTTACCATGGAAAAGGAGGGGTCAGATATGATACACTCCTGCTTGGTCTTGCCCTCTTCATCTTGGTCTGATAACCTAGAATAAGGAATAAGTAAATATCACATTTTTATCAGGTAAGGAATTAATTTGAAATTAAAATTCAGAGACTAATACTACTAACCACATCAAAATTAGGAACGTATGTAAAATAAAGTTAAAAATTGAAGTCAAGATGCCAAATACATAACACACCCAGGCTGGAATGAATCAATACCTCACAAATGCAAAAAAAGCTGAAGCTAAATTTCCCACCTTCCCTTATCAGGATTGCCCTCCTGACCACCCTGTGGCTGCCTCTCTGGTTTCCAGGACCTTCATAATCATAATGGCTCTGGCATCTGTGCCCTCTCTGTTACCACTGTCACAGCCCTAACCTAGCTCCTTTTCACTTCATCCCTAGATTACTGCCACTAGTTTTCCAACTGGTCAGCTGGTAGCATGGTTGCCTCCTACCCTCACCTGCTTCAACCCATCCTGTCCATCTTTCCAGGTTACTGTACTAAAATATTTTACCTGCCATTTCCCTGCTTAAACAACAAAACAAAAAAATGGTAAATTCCTGTACCTACAGAGAAAAAGTTCAAAATCCATAGCCATCTGATCCCTATCTGACCTTATTCCCAAGTACCTGCCTCCTTTGCCCCACCTCCACCCTACCCTTACTGGTAAACATGTGTTCTATTTTACCCGCTTTCCACTAAATACATCATAAGATCCTCAG
>PVKH010035277.1:0-11749 GCA_004027955.1 Chaetophractus vellerosus | reverse complement strand
TTATCCGTGTACCCCAGGACTAATATATGTGCTTTCCTCAGGGCAGAATGAAGACTCTCTCAAGCAGAGTACAAGTTCAGCCTTGCCACAAAGTTAGACAACCTGACAGAAAATGTTTACTCTGTATTCTATTTTATTTTCCTCATATCATTTCCAACTAGCAGAAATTACTTTATATTCTTATTTGTTCACTAATTTATAGACTGTACCACACACTTGAACAAAACCCCCGGGAGAGTAGAGCTCTTGTCCATGAAGGTCAACAGTGTTAGTTGAATAAAAATCATGAATAGAATGTGTTTAGACCCCAAAGCCACAGCTCAATTAATCATAATACCAACTTTATTGAAAACTTACAGACCATAGAATTGACAGACTGAATACTTGATTAAAACTTCACTGTCTACTGCGGTCATCTCTAGCCTCATGGGGTTATTGAGCCCTTAAAATGTGGCTAGTCCAGGTGGAGATGTGATGTGAATGTAAAATACACACCAGCTTTCTTTTTTTTTTTTTTTTTTTTTTTAAAGATTTATTTATTTTATTACATATCTCCCCTTCCCCCCGCTGCGGCGACGCCCTGAGAGTGGTCACTGCGCAGGCGCGGCTTTCCCCGCTTGTGGGCGGTCTCTGCATCCGTTCATGGCCGGCTTTCAGTTCGCGGGTGGCTGGCTGCGCTCCATCCGTGGGCGACCTGCCCTGCCTGTGGCGGCTCTTGCCCTGTCCATGGCAGCTTCTTGCCCTGCCCACGGCGGCTCCGGCTCACCCATGGCAGTTTGCCATTCTCAAGGCAGTCTGCCCACTAGGAGAGGTCCCCGGGAATCGAACCCGGGGCCTCCCATGTGGTATGCCGGCGCCCTATCCACTGGGCTATCGAGCCGGCCCCCCACACCAGCTTTCAAAGACTTACCATAAACCATTGATGATTTTTATGTTGATTATATATTGAAAAGATAATTTTTTGGCTATATTGGGTTAAATAAATGATAATGTTAAAATTAATTTCACCTGTTACTTTTTACTTTTTTAATGTAGCTACTAGGAGTTTAAAATCACGTATGCGCCTCACATTATATTTTTATTGGACTGAACAATGTCATTATTGGCCTGATTTTTGTTTTCACTAACTGGCCTACTATTTTTTGCTCTTAAATTCTCCTCAGAGGTCTCCAGGATGGCTGGGCTCCCCCTGACACACCCCAGGCCCCTGATGGTTCTATTAAGTACACGTCCAACTTCATCTGAGTTCAGATCATCTCGCTCGGTCCCAGGCAATCTGAGGGCAATTAGGGAGCATGAGCCTCCCATCCCCATTTAGGGAATACATGGGGCAAACCATGACTCTGTCCCTGTGCCCGGCCAAGTACCTCCAGAATCCAACACAGCCCACAGCTCCACTGGATTTAGAGATGTAGTCAGACCTGATAGAAAAAGAATGCTCTCACTTAGGCAATGAGGAAGCACTATGATCCATTCAGGGAGACAGGGAGAGGAAGCTGGAGGTGGCTGGGCGTGGGTGTCGACGGACAACAGGACACAGATACAGGGTGAGCAGAACCCATGAGTCCAGCTGCCCAGGTAGTGTAGGTATAACTTTCATACAGATCTTAGGTGGCTCCAAGATTATGATTAGGTTTGGTTGGTTTTTTTTTTAACATGTAGTATAGCAGTTCGGCAGTTTGATACAGTTATGAATTCCAAAAATAGATATTGGATTATGCTTGTAAACTGGTCTGTTCATTTGGGCGTGATTAAGTTATGATTAGGGTGTTGACTGAGCCATGTCAGTAGGGTGTTGAGCCCCGCCCCTTGGTGGGTGGGGTCTCAAAGATAAAAGACAAGTCAAAGGACAGAGTTGGAGTTTTTGAGTTGGTGTTCTGAAGCTGAGTTTTAATGCTGGAGCCTAGGGAAGCAAGCACACAGAGGGGCTTGGTAGTGAGGAAGGAGAGAAGGCCCTGGGAAAAGACAAGCCTGACAGTTCACAGCTGGCCTTATGGAGAGAGGCAAAGCCTAGAGAGTCTCATAGTCTACAGCTGACCTTGTGGAGGAAACAGAGGAGATGAGCCTGGAGAGAAACAAGCCCCAGGAAGAGAGGAACCCAAGAAACTTGAACTCTTGGCAGACGTTTGCAGCCATCTTGCCCTAACATATGGCAATGGACTTTGGTGAGGGAAGTAACTTATGCTTTATGGCCTGGTAACTGTAAGCTTCTACCCCAAATAAATACCCTTTATAGAAGCCAACAGTTTTCTGGTATTTTGCATCAGCACCCGTTTGGCTGACTAATACATGTAGGTATGCCTAAAAGACTGCACACAGCTGGGACTTGTAGATGAGACTTAAATTAAAAGTGGAGTAACAAAAGTTCCATGTTTCAAGGCCTTCACAGTCTCCGTGTGCAATTCTTGCTATCCCACACTCTAGGAGGACAGCACCTCACTGGGAAGTGAGTGGGGAGACTGCAGCTCCGCGAGGGCCCAAGGATGAATTACGCTTTTAGTGAGTGAGGATGGTTACCCAATGTTTTGACCATGTGTGGAAAACAGACCTAAGACCAAAGCAAAAAATGTTTTTTCCTTGCCTAACAACAAAGGAACACAAGGAATTGGTTCCACTCCCCGAATCCCCTGAAATGTGAGGAAACCCCTTATTTTTCCTTGCCACTAAAATTGTCATCACCGGCACTGTGACCTTCATCTCCATCAGCATCACAGCAGGGCACCGTTTATTGTTTCGTCCTCTCCTCAGATTCCGCTGCGTTTTCCCACAGGAGCTCTAAATGTCTCTTTATTCCTCTGAAGTTGCGTAGGCAGGTGTGACCTGGGCCGAGAGGATGAGCTGTCTGTGCCCTGGTCCCCCTTCTTCTGCAGGACCTTTTCCTGAGCACCATGGATGATGGTGGAGCTCAGGCCGTCCTGGCCTTGAGCACGTGTAGATGCTAGTGTCGCTGTCAGGCTGTGATTCTCCTCCACTCTTCTCTGGCTTCTGATGTCAGGTGTGGAAAAGGACCTCCCTAAGACCTTTTCACAGCTTCTCTGAGAAAGGGGTTCAGCTGTTGACCCCAAAGCAAGCAAGACCAACCTCTGGTCTGAAACTCCTGGGAGGCAGAAACTCTGACACCTACTTTTCTCATCATCTCCACCCTGACGAAGCACAAGGAAGGTAAGTTCTCTTCTAGGACCCCAAGCAAAAGGCTTCAAATTCTACCTTTTTGAAGCAGAGCAATCTTAACTTTTCCTTTTTTCTTAAACTCTTACGAATATTTTCTTAATTCCTACCTAATTTTTTACATATTCTCAATTGTTCTACATCCTCCCCTTTTGCCTTGCCAATGCAAGGGTTTCCATATGTGACCTCTGCAACTTTGAATAGGAGACATTTACAAATGGGTGGACTTTATACGACACCAAAAATTGGTATATGATGAAGTACCCAAAATGTTAAATACAGCAATATTTTTGCATGTGTGTGTGTGTGTGTGTTTTCCACGTGATTGCAGACAACCAAATGAAATGCTGAAACTTGGAAAGAAAATATCCCAGGAGGAAGGCTTGGGGTGGGGTGGGGAGGGGGTGTTGGTATGATTTTTGAGAACTTCAGATTCATGGAGACCAAGTCAACGCACATAATTATTTTCAACTACATGTAAAAATGTACTTTCAGATGTTTCCTTTTCAATAAAGTGAATTTCCTGACCAGAAAGATTTTAATTCACTATATATTGTGAGTCAAAGTTGTGAAGGTTTCATGAGGACGTTCTACTTCAGGCTCAAGTTTTCCATACGTAGAATCACAGAATCCTGAGGTTGAAAATGAATTAAAGTCATTTAATCCGTCATCAAATTCTTAGGTTCTTCTACTATATTCTTCCCATGTGATTGTACAGTCAAGGGAATGTTTCAAACAACAATGGTCTCAATATATCCCAATCTGTTCATTCTATAATTTTTTTTTTAGTTTAGATCTTTTTTCAGTTGGTTTCCATCCTGTATCACTGATTTCTGTCTCCCCTGCCTACAGGAAAATCTTCCTCTGGACAGCCTTAAAAGTATCTGAGGACAGCTATAGGGTCCTCCCAAGTCTTCTCTCCACAAATATCTTGTTTCTTAGCCTGTTCCGGATATGACTTGATTTTATGGTCACCCTCCTCTGAATGCATAACGTTTTTAAAAATTTGCATTCCCTCTAAGGTGTGGTGCCCACAAACACAAACACAACGCAGCAGGTTTGGTAATCTTCCATCAGCAAATCTCCGTCACGCGATCTGACTGTTTTTTCCACTTGCTTTTCTCCACATGAGCCCTCACTGTTCACTAAGTTCCCCTAGAAGGCTTAAACTGCTCACGGACGTGAAGACGTCCAGGCTCACTTTTAGGGAACAGTTTAACGGTGGGTCTGAGTATAGCTCCTTCGCCAAGTGCAGTGGCCTAACCTGTGGGCCACACACCACAGGTGGCCAGTGGCGCAGGGGACTTCACATCGAAAGAGATTGCCACCTGTGCTCCACCGCAATGCTGGGACGTTGGTGTGCTTGGCATTGCAAAACAACAGCAGCCTCCGCATGAGGTAAGTGTTAGTTTATTCCCCTCTGGAAGGCCTACTACAGGTATATGTTCTGTGACGCGTGAAATGTGTTAATGAGCATGTGTATAATAAATTATGGGAAATAGCCATACTTTCAATGTCCCCTTAATATATAAAGTTTGACTCCTGTCAGCCATGGCCTCTGTTAAAAATGTTTAGGAGTCTGCTTACACGGTGGTCTGCCAAAGACTTCCATGATCTAGTGGGCTCACAGCAGAGCTGAGGAGGGCCCAGGAGTGTGGGGGGCCTCTGAGGATGTGAGCCTGGGAACATGTAAGGTGTCACTTTATTCATTTGTGGGGAGGCAGGTGTGGGACCTGCCTCTATGCCCATATTTCTAACGGCAAGATCAAGGAGTTATTCCGTATTACATAAGAAATAATGAGAAACCTCTATAAGACACCAGAATTTGCAACTTTGGGTTAAAGTCTTGCCTTAAATTAATGCTTAATTTTTCAGGGGCTTGCCCAGTTCAAGTCTTTTGCCTGTTAGCACCCTGAGTTTCCTGGGACATGTCTTATGTAGATGTTTTCGCACTTGGAGAGATGACATTGTAACTTGTCTCCCCTGTATGACGGACATCCCTTCTGTTAATCCACTGACAAGCCACAGTTCTCCTTTTCCTGCTCAGGAAGAACCTCCTGAGATCCCTTAGACCTGTCCCTGTGAATGGCCTGATCAAAGTGCGTGAGAGAACGCAACACAAAACACACTTGGATGACACCCTCTGGGATGAGAAAGTCTATGGAGGCATCACTTATGGTGACAGATTTATTAAAGTTGCTGTAAGCCAATCCTCAAATATACAAAGTTATCTAGAAAATATTGCCTTGGTGCTTGTTTTGGTCAGCCACAGGAGTGCCTTTTGAAATACATCAAAGATTGGTCAGTCTTTATAAAGGGTATTTATTTGGGGTAGAAGCTTATAGTTACCAGGCCACGAAGCATAAGTTTCTTCCTTCACCAAAGTCCATGTGCTGGAGCAAGACAGCTGCCGACGTCTCCAGGGTTCAGGCTTCCGGGTTCCTCTGTTCCCGGGGCTGCGTTTCTCTCCGGGCTTAGCTTCTGTTTCCTCCACAAGTTCAGCTGTAGACCATGAGGCTCTCTACGCGTTGCGTCTCTCCACAAGGCCAGCTGTAGACTATCGGGCGAATGGCTCACTCCAACATCAGAACTGCTTCTCCAATCTGCTTCTCTCATCACTGCTGCCTTTTGTCTAGCCTTTTATACTTGAGACCACGCCCACCGAGGGGTGGGGCTCAACGTCTCACTGACATGGCAGTTAACGCCCTAATCATAACTTAATCATGCCCAGATGAACAGATCAGTTTACAAGCATAATTCAATTTATATTTTTGGAATTCATAATTAAATAAAACTGTCAAACCATTACAGTGCTCTTTAGTGGAGCCAACTAAGCTGAGTAAATATAGATATCTTTTCCTGCCATGTGGAAAAAGTTGAAGTGTTCAATACTTCTTGCCTAGACCATTGCAATAACCCTCTACTGGTCCCTTGGCCTCACCTCTCATCGCCTCCACTCTGGCCCATTCTCCATCACCTTGCTAGTTGCCTTGTTATTATCCCTCCTCACCATGCAGGAAAAGGTCCACATATCTTAGGAATTTCAGGCTTCCCAACCTCCCACAGCTCTCCTAAATAAACTCTCCCTTCAACCAAACTTATCCGTTGCAGGTTTTCAAATGCATCATCACATTTCCACATCCACAAGCTTAAGTAGACATTCGCTCCTCTTTTGGTCCATGTTCTTCCCTTCAAGGTTCAGATTCTTTTCCAGACTGCTCAGCCTCCAGTGCTCACTTCATTCTCATAAGGGGAATGCTTGTAATATTTAGTGCTTCTGGGACTTGTGTAGCACTTGGCATGCCCTGCCTCATATCTGTTGGTAGACAATTCTCCATGTTACATTCATGTTTCTGCACATCTTTCAAGCAGAGGCATTGACTGCTTTTGTCTGGATTATCTCTATAAGGATGTTTATATAGTGACCAGCCTTGAAATATAGAGATAGCGTCTCCCTCTGGGGCAAAGGGCAGGCATGCTTACTGCCCATTAAAAAAGACTTGGGTTCCCTCAGCTAGGTGTCCTCTCCTGTTTTGCGACCCACTGTGGGTGCAGGTGTCACCCGGCCCTCTTTATGTCAACTAGGGCTTGGGGAGCCAGTGCAAGGGAAGGTTGGTGCCCTCACTATTGCTGTTACTTTTTAAAAGTCCTTTATCTTTGACCTAGGAGTCCTGTATCTTCTTACAGTGTCCATGACTGTGGCAGGCTAACTTGTTAGCTTGCAAGTAGGGCAAAATCTTAGAACTTCCACAGTCCTTGACAGTAGCTTTCTATGAGAGTCTCATCTTCCTTAAATGAGAAGGTCAGGGATTTGACTGCCTTATATTTCCCAATATCCCTGATATTTTTGCCCTATATATTCTAAGTATGCGTTTTCTTGATGGTGATAGAGATGATAACATGGCATAATCATCATACAATAAATTTCCTAATTTGATCCAGTTCCAACTCATACTCATCATTTTTGTTCTGCATGGCCTTGGCAACCAAGCAGTGGGGTCTTTTTTAAAAAATGCATGTATATGAGAAGGGGTCGGAAAGAGAGAATATAAGGAGGATAAAGAAGAAGAGAAAGGGAAAGAGAACCAAGCTGTGGCAGTCTCCTAGTTGCCATCATATATTAATTCTCCCTTTTTAACCTTTGTAAAATGAATCCTGGAATTTTTAGTTGAGAACCTGATGGCTAGCAAAAGAATTTAGCTTAGCCTCCTTTGTAGCCAGATGGGGCCATGTCACTAGGTTCTCGCCAATGAGAAATGTCAAAATGCGCTTAAAAGGGAAAGAGTTCTTTTCTCTTACCCACTTTTCTTTCCTGTTGCCTGGAATGTAGAGATGATTGCTGGAGTTATCGCAGCCATTTTGAACCATGAGGTGAAATTGGAAATGGAATCTTGCATAGTAAAGTAACAAGATAAGAGAAGTGTGAGCCCCTGATATCATGAAGCCACTATACCATCTTAAACAAATTGTATCCTGACCTATTTTAAATGAGAGAGGAATAAACTTCTGTTTTTTTTAAACCACTGTTATTTTGGGTTTTCTGTAACCTAAATAAGCCCGATCTTAATACACAAGCCCAATTTTCATTGAGTGTGGAGTCTATTATAAATCACATTTCCTAAGATAGTTGTCTTCCTAAGTCTATATGACACCCAAAAACATTGAAAAGTGAGGGTTGTGATCAATCCACATATGTGTTACCATATGACCCAAAATAAAATCTGTTTTTAACAATTCAATTCCATTTTATGAAGAAATTAGTCAAACATACACATGTGTGTAATGTCTCTTAGGAATATTGCATCAACACAATTAGGAATGGCTTGTTTCAAATATTTTCTGACAGTTTGAACAAAAAGCTCTTATAACCTCAAAAAAGTTTCATAGGTAGTCTGGAAATGCTTTATAGCAGTGAGTGCCCCTGGCACTGCTAGAAGTCAGGCTGGGTCTAGAGTACATCCTTGTCATCCTTCTTCATGCACCCCAGTCATATATTCAGCTATGATTCAAGTCCCAAAGGCCAGTCCTAAGCTAAGGCAAGAGATGCTCAAACCCCACCAACTCCACAATCTGAGGCCTCAGCTTCAAATGACCTTGTTGTTCACCTGATTGCTTTATACAAAAGTATGATTCTAAATAAATACTTTTGTGTAACATGGAGGAGGGGGCAAGATGGAGTAATGTTGAGAGCACCTGAATCAACATCAAGAGTTCTGAATTCTAGTTCCAGCTCTCTCATTTAGTAATCCTGGTATCCTCAGGAAAGCAATTCTTTTCAGCCTCAGTTTCCTCGAATGATAGAAAGGGAATGGTAATACAGGGCTTCCCTGGGGTTCCATGAAACAATTAATAAGAAAGAGGTTTGCAGACTGGAAGGGACCCCATCATGTCACATTTCCAAGGATCATGGCTTCTGACATTTAAAAATCTAATGAAAAAGGAGGATACCCTATGGGATAAATATATTGGGCACACGTTATTTTTAGAGGGATGTCAGTCCTTGAAATCAGTAACCTCTTGGATGTTTATCAACTCAAATTTATTATGATCTTAGAGTAACTATTTCTTTCCAACTTCTTGTCCAAGTCACATAATGGGGTGAAGAGTATTACTTTGACTCAGCAAATCCAATAAGGATTCTTAAAATAATTTAGATGTTGGTCTTGGACCCATAGATTTTTGCATGGTACCTTCAAAATGATCAATGGACACACAGGTAGCACTTTAAATCTTTATCATTTTAGCAATCTACTGCTTACTATTTTAATATCAGGGATATAGTTGAGGTGCATTCTTTGGTTAATGGTCTCTCAGACTTCATGAGAACTTTCCATCTTCTTGGTGAAGTTCTTGATCAGAACTTTAGGGCAGAATTGGAGAAGGAAAATTCAGAGAGCTCTCTGAATTGAGCTAACTTGTGGAAAATTGAACTAACTGCTTACTCCTGGAAGATGGGTCTCAGTTTCAATCCCAGCTCTGCTACTTAACCCCTATCGGATCTTGGTCCAGTAACAGAACTTCAGTTTCCTTATGGTTAGAATTTACCCCTTACAAGGTTTGCAATGACAGGTCATAGTGCCAGTGAATCAATGCCCCTGTGGCATAGGTTGAGGAAAGGCAGCCTCCAGCCATAACCCACCTGACAATTGAGCAAGCCATAGCCTAGGGGCAGCTCATCCCCTCCCAAGAATAAACAAAATGGAGCAGATAAGGGCCATCACTCCCTCCCCAACCTCTCCAAATTCCAAGACCTCCTAACCCACTCCCCCCTGGCCATTTTGACCCCAGGCTGTACTCAGTTCCCCGCCTATTGATGTACTGTATAAAGCCATATCCACCACCCTCTGGGGGTGGGCTGAAGCCTATTCTTCAGACCCCCACCAGTGGGAGAGCTTCTCAATAAATTCCTGCCTGCAATCGTCAGTCTCTGCATCCCAGTGAGCGCCATTTTTCTCTAACATTCATATATAAAATGGGAATGACAAAGAATTCCTCATATTATATGCTCACTATTGTTACTCTCCTTTCTCTTAGTTCCCTTAAAAAAATAGAATTACTCGGAACCAAAGACTTCTGTTTCATGTTCCAGAGTCTTGAGCAATCTGTGCCTCTCTCCCAGCATCTGTGGAGGACCAAGGAGAACCTAAAATTGATTCGAAAACCTTCCTTCGATAAACAACTTCAAAAGTTGTCACAGATGGAAATATAATGCGTGGCCTCAAACAAAAGAAAGGCAAAATTGTGAAGTTGGCAAAGTCTGTTTTCAGTTCCTCCCCCATCCCGATTTGAGGACCCTTCTCTTTCCTGACACCTCATACCTTGTCCTGGTCACTCAGGATCCCTTTACTGCTCATGAATGCCCAGGGTCAGGCTTTTCTTCTCTAGGGAAGCCCATTGACCTAGGCTGGGACTTTGCTTTCATCCCTCTTGTCTCCAACTATGTTCACTACAACTCTTATACAGGAAGCTACCCTCAGTTCAGAGCCTTCTGGAAGAATAGCTGATAAAGTAATTCACTCAGAGATTAAAAAGCTAATAAGGAGTCTAGAATGGTGATGTCCCCTCCACCACCAAGTGAGAGGGGGCTTATATTCCGTGGATATGATGGAAGAGATTATCCTGCTTGCAGCTGCAGGCTCTCTCCATTCCCCAGGATAGCCGTCCTCCATCATCAACTCCCAACTAGGTGTTCTGGGTAAGTCCATTGAGTTGTAGCATAGGAGTTGCAGGTCCACAGAGTCTCTGGCCCTAGTTGGCACATGGACAGCCTGTAGTCTCCGGTCTCTGGAAGTACACCTAAGACTCTAGCATCAAATATAGGTTTGAATAGAAGAGACAGATAGACCATGTGCAGTGAAGACATATTTCGGTCAGACTCTGTCACTCTCAGGAGCAAGGATTCCAAATTAGGGCCCACTGGTAAGGTACCAAACTCTGGGGCTATCTACCCTGATATAGGACCTGGATGTCTCCAAAGCCCTCAGGAGGCCCTCTGTTTGGGGTGATATCCATATTGGAAGCCTAGGAGGTCCTACTGGGATCTGCATAAGTGTTACCTCTGGGTTGACCTCCCGACTCACTTTGAAGTCTCTTAGTCCTATGAACTCATTTGTCTTTACCATTTCCCCCTTTTATTCGAAGTCTTTTTCCAGTTGTACTGTCCGTTGGCATTTCTTAGTAATCCCTCATTGCCAGGGAGGCTCATGCCCAAGAGTCATGTCCCACACTGGGAGGAAGGTAATACATTCATATTCTGAGTTTGGCTTAGAGAGAGGCCACATTTGAGCAACAAGGAGGTTCTCAAGAGGCAACTCTTAGGCACCCCATATCACTAGGCTGTTTCAGTTTCAAGAGCAAAGACTCATAAGGCTAGTCTTCAATAACAAGGACCCATCAATGGATCATACTCCTTTGCCAGACACTGCCCCTGCACTTGGGGGGATGTTGCTACTCCTGGAAAACATGGCAGAGCTCTCCAAGATGGGAATTCAGTGTTCTCCCATTTATTGAGTAATTCTTCACCCCATGCCCATGCCCTGTAAGCATCTGAACAATTATACATGCCTTTTATGCATGTTCGGGTAGACTGTCTCCCATGTACCCCCATCCCTGACTCCCCCCACCAATGATCCTTTCCTGTCCCTGTTGTGTCCCTTCTGTGATCCATAACCTCTTCAAAGGTGAAGCCATAACAATAGCCAATTGCAATGAATAGGAAAATGAAATAATAATGATATTTAAATGTAAAAGTTAAAATATATGAGAACTTAAAAAATAAAAAATAATTTAAAAAAATTTTAAAATATATAAAAAAGAAAACAGGATGTTATTAAAGGATTGGGTTTTTCAAAAAATGTGAAAAAATAATAATATATATATACACAAAATTTTTTTTTCCAATTTGCCTTATCGGTGCAATATCTGGTATCCAGTCTGTTTCGTGGCACCTTCCTCTTCTCACTCTCAAGCATCCCAACATTTTTCATTTAATTTTCAAAGAGGTTTTAGGTCACAGCAGAGTCACACACAGAATACAAGACAATCTCATATATTCAACCTCCTCCTCCATTCCCCCCCATAC
>PVKH010035276.1:0-11750 GCA_004027955.1 Chaetophractus vellerosus | reverse complement strand
TCTCAGTTCGCGGGTGGCTGGCTGCGCTCCATTCCCGGGTGACCTGCCCTGCCTGTGGCGGCTTTTGCCCTGTCCGTGGCAGCTTTTTGCCCTGCCCACGGCGGCTCTGGCCCGCCCATGGCGGCCCGCCATTCTCAAGGCGGTCTGCCCGCTAGGAGAGGTCCCCGGAAACCGAACCCGGGGCCTCCCATGTGGTATGCCGGCACCCTATCCACTGGGCTATTGAGCCGGCCCCTGATCCTATATAGTTTTGGTTTGAAAAAGTGCTGTACAGTGGAAAGCAAGTTTGAAAACCTTTAGACCCCACAGCCTCTTAATAATAACTTGATAGTTGTAAACAGTATCTAGATAGAGGTAAATATTAAGTAACAAAATAATAAAGATATCACCTTGGATTTAATCCTCAATGTCCTGTGGCAGGGAATTCTGGGACCAGCCAGAAGTCCCTGACCTTCAGGACAGGCACAGACAGAGGTCAGGTATCTGATGTGTGGTTAGACTCAGCATCTGTCAGAGCCCAACCTTGAAATGGCTGATTTATGTAAACTCTCTCTTCTGAAAACCAAAAATATCCTTTTTTTCAGGGTTTTTTAATCTACAGCTTTACAGATCACTTTTATACAGAATAAATTGTTACTGACAAGAAATATGTTTTAGGAAACAGATCAAATCCATAAATTCTACCTGATGGAGACTGCAATTTTAGAAAGATATGTCTTCATATGGTGCCCACTTGGTGATTACCACTGCTTTGGATTTCATGTAAGAAAATAAAAATTGAAATCAAGAAAGTCCTTAAGCACAAAAGAAAACATGTTTTTCAAGTTCATAGAGTTTTCCCCCTCGCTTATGTTTTTCAGCTTAACTTTGCAAGTTTAATTTAGAAACACCCAGATGTGTTCCATAAATACATTGCACTTACCGCTCACTTAGTGACTACATTAATTAGCTTATTAGTACCCACTTTTTTTCAAATAGTAGATCTTTTGTTGAACCATTTAGAGAAGCGCACATGATTCCCTAAGTGGCTCTCTCCATCCTGGTGTCCACATTCATCTGCTTTGGTTTTCATCTGTACCACACATGCAAATATATGGTTTTGAGCAACGGGTCAATTTCCTGGCCAGCAGTTTGTGACCTCCTAATGGCCTATTCCAGGCTGTGTGCCTCGAGCTTACACTTGCTTAAAACATCCCTATTGGTAGAGGGTTGCTTGGTGAAACAGTGAATGAAAATGTCACTAATTCTTCTCTGACAGCCTGGTTGTTGGACTTCCTGTCACACTAATCTCTAATTAGAGGCTTCAGGTTGGCAAGCCCTGATTCTCACTTAACACTGCAGGCGTTTCTGTGCTCCCCATCCTCCCAGGCTCTTTGCCGCTTTCTCACTGTACGAATTCCAATGAATAGAAGCAATGCTAGTGTTAACAGGCAACCCACATTTCATGAAAAAGAGACAGCATGAAGCCAGGCCTGTTGTGATATTGACAGAGCATAGCACTTCCAATCATTGCAGATTCTGGAATGGAATGACTGCATTTGACAAAGTTGACTGAATTTATGAGCCTGCCTCTGTCAGGTTCATTGCATTCTCAGTACCTGTCTCTTTCTATGCTTTGGGATTTTTAGATGACTTTTTTGCCACCCAACAGTAATAATTCTTATACAAAAAAGTACATCTTTATGAGGCCTCGGGCTATTAGTATGAGGTCCATATATGAAGCATAGTGCTTTGTGGGTCTTCTGTAATCAGCTGACTCCCATATTTGGTAGTGGTTTTTAAGTGCCAATAAGATATACAGTTTTCCTTTTTAAAATTATATCAGATGCCTAATTATGTTTGTCCTCTGTTCCCACATCATAGGTAGACCCTTGAGGAAGCAGCAGGTCCATGTGAGAACTGGGTTTAAGGGAATCTTTCCTTCCCTTTAGCTTATGGGAAGGTCAGGGAGCGGCTTTATTTGGGTATTGCCAACTAGAGACCTGAGGCCTAAGGGTGAAGGAAAGGAGACAAGTCTGTTTTATAGCATTCAAGGAGTATATGTTTTGTTTCAGACAGCGATGATGGGCTAATAAGCAGTAGAAGCATCAGTTTCTTTTCTCCAGCACTCAGAGTTTAACATGCAGGGCAGCATAGAAAGCAGGTTGTGCTTGTTACCTTTAAGTAATCTTAGTTCACAGTTCTTGCTTTCAGATTCCCAAGGAAGAAAGCACCTATGTCCTCCAGGGGATCCTCAGTAGGAGGCTTTGGACCTCCTACTTTAGGTCTTAAACTTGGCTGCACATTAGAATCTCCTGGGAACCTTTCAAAAATACCGAAGCCTGGGTCTCGCCCCACCAAAATACTGATATAATTGGTCTGGGATGTAAGGTGGACAGTTTTTTTAAATCCCCAGGTAAGTCTAATGAGCAGTTGGGTTGAAAACCGCTGTTCTAGTCCCCTCCAAATGTGTTCTTGGTTGCGAGCACAGTTTCAATCTGTCACACATTGAGTAACATATATCAGGCATTTGTTATATGTGAGTCAATGTGGTGGGCATGAAGAAAGACCTTGACTTGACTGAAACAGAAGGACAGAGGAAAGGGGATGTGAAGTTGCCTGTAGAAAAGAAAAAAGGATCAAAGCACTCTAGCTCACACCTAGAATTATTTTCACAGTCCTCACCAGATACGAAAAGACCCTTTCTTTTTATTGTGGGGTCAGCCTGGACCCTGTTTATGCCTACTGAACAATGGGTTTGCCCTGCTCTGCACTGCTGAGAAGCTTAGCATGGCTGCTAGAGAGAAAGAGGTGAGAGATTTTAAGAGTGGCACCAAACTCCTGTGCCCTGGACCGTCCTGCTCGAACTATAAAGGAAGATCAGCAGGATGTGGCATGACACCCAAAGAGGTTGGGTGAGAAGTCCCACAGCAAAGGGAGGGAGATAGAATCGTAAAAACCCACGTATGCCTGCAGAGAGCTGTTGCATATTGGCGGCTATGCAGAGTCCCGGAAAATCAATGTATAGTTTGCTCTTTTATTCTTTTCTTAGTGTCCTATTTAAAATACTTAAAAATGTACTTAGATGACTCATCTCATTTACATGCAAATTTAGGGTGTTACTAAAATTCACATTACCCTTATTTTATCCTTTTTAATATGTGCCCATCTTGGAGCCTGTGGGCACTTGCTGAAAGACCAATTGGGTCTTATTTGAATATGCATTGTCCAAGATGACTTTTGCCGGCATCTGGTGAATGCCAGGTTCCATGGATATCCAGTACAGGTTCCCAGAGTGCCAAGAAAACTCAGAGAGAAGCAAATTCCGGAGGCATATTGCCCAAGAGACAACACTCTGCCTCTGGGCCGCCAGGAGTCAGCCTCTGGGGCCGTTAGCTGTGAGTGACATTGCCCAGGGAATCTGTGAAGAATGACATACCAGTATGAGGGCAAGAGCCCTGAATTAGGAGGCAGGAGCTGAGTGTGCTTTTTGCAATGACTTCACGGGCCTGCTGTGGCCACCTTACTTTTCCCACCTGCAGTTAGGAGCATCCATTTTCTTCACCCTTCCTGCTTCCTCAGAGCAGTGCTATTTGAAAACACAGACTTACTTCACTTATACCCTTGAGTTCATTGGGTGGGGCAGGAGAAGCATTGCATAGCTGCAAAGGAAAGGGCTGTTTCGTTTAGCTTTATTCTAGCTCATGAGCGGTTTCCTTTCTTTCCTGAATAATATGTGAATGTCTTGTGCATGTGGTACACAGGCTGACACCTCCTGGCCTGCCGAAGTATAATTAAATATCATTTGTTTTGGTAAGTCCTTTCCAGTCCTCCTGGAGAAGGTCAGGTATCTACTCTGTGCTTCCTTACGCTGCAACCTGCACTTCCCCTAGAAAGCACTTATCAGGTTTGGTGGTGCTGGTATAATTGTCAGTCTTCCCTGTTGGCTTTTAAATTTGAAGAGGACAGGGATGATATCTTTCTTGCTTACCATTCTACCTCTGGGACGTGGAAAACATTTTGATGGGAGGTAAAGAGGAGAAAAAGCAATGCTAGTATCTGGCCCAGTAGCAGTTGGCCCTACCGAAGGGTTCCTTTTTAAGTCCTGCAGTTTCATCATGTTTTCATCATGCTCCTAAAGTCTCATACAACCACAGCTTCGTGGAAGAACGTTCAGCAGGCCGAGTTTGTGCTGGATTTTCTCTAGGTTCTTGGCTAAGCTACAAAAAGTGAATTTTAAGTGCAAGCCAGTGTAGTTAGGCCAGTTATTTTTTAGGAATGGAGAGAAGAGAAAAGGGAGAAAAGAACAAATTATGGGTCCCAGGTGGAGAGGAAAGGGGCTGAAATGAGGGAAAGAGGGCTGATTTACAGACTGCAATTCCCCATTACAGATTACAAATCCCCAGGTTTACTTGCATGCTGATGCAGGCAGGGGGAGAAAATGGCAAGAGCAGGGCCGGTTTGGCTTTTGCACTTGCCTTTTTTTTCTTTTTTAATTAATTTTTTATTTTTTAAAAGATATTTAGATTACAGAAAAGTTACATAATAATATAGGGGATTCCCACCATATGTCCCACTCCCCACACTGCCCACATTTACCCACATTTACCCACATTAACAACATCCTTCATTAGTGAGGCACATTCATTGCAATTGATGAGCACATTTTGGAGCATTGCCACTAAGCATCAATTATACTTTACGTTGTAGTTTACATTCTCTCCCACACAATTCTGTAGGTTATGACAAGATATATAATGGCCTGTATCTGTCATTGCAACATCATTCAGGACAATTCCCAAGTCCCGAAAATGCCCCCGTATTACACCTGTTTTCCCTCTCCCTGACCTTGGAACCTCCAGTGGCCACTGCCTCCACGTCAATGATATAAGTTCTTCCATTGCTAGAATCACAATAAATCTATAGTAGAATACCAGTAAGTCCACTCTAGTCCATAGTTCATTCCCCAATCCTGAGGATTCTGGGATGGTGATGCCCACTCCACCTCTAATTGAGAGGGGTGCACTTACTTTTTAAACCATTATTTATTCCACCACTTTACTAATGTAGGGAGAAGAATCCCAGTTGTTTGCTTTTTTGATTGATTACCCTACCCCTCCATCCCCAGGAGGCCCCCATGACAAGGCCCCTGGAGAATATCCAGGGCTTCTGCTTTATTCCAGAGGAAATCCTGTTCTGAATGGGGGTTCTTGCAGGTTCTTCCAGCAGCCATCTTGTGGGGGTATCCATGGCCATGTGTTTAATGGTGGTGGTTTTTCTGCCAAGTTCCAGATTTGTCTATTGATTCTGTAATTTACTAGCCTGCCTCAACTGTATCTGAGCCACAGTTCATCTACATTATTTATGCTTTAGATGCCTGGAAAGTACTAGATGCTCACTAAATATTATTCCCTTCCTCTCCTCTCCCATCCTTACTAGAATGGGGGCGTACTTTTATTTTGCCTTTCTGGCACTAGAATGAAAAATTAACAAATTTTAGAAATTTTGTCAAAATAGATCATGCTAAAGAGAAAATAAGGGTGTGATTATCTGCTATCACGTGAAAGCCTAATACCGGTCAGTACAGTGTTTCTCACTGGGGCAGGGGCAATTTTGATTGGAGAATTTTTCCTCATCTGGAACTATACCATCTGTTGCAGTGTTATCCACATGCTCCCTAGGGCTAAAAGTGCCACAAACCACTGCAACAACAAAAACAACTCCCTCCCCCCAAAAAAAGCCCATTAGATTTCCATCTGCTCCCAGGTAGGCGTGAAAGTACATTGACCCCTGAAGCTCAAGAAATTAGAGGGTAGCAGAAGCCTTGCTTTGAGCAAGTGGACCTATACCCAGTTCCCTCTGTGCCACCAGAAAACTGTGACATCCTTTAAATGTCACAGCCTTTCCAAATCTTTTGTGGTTCTCTCCTGGGCCTGCCACCCTGAGCAGGGTGATGATGCTGTAGGCTAAAGCATCAAATCCTCTGAATTGTGTGGGTTTTTGCAAAGCTCTGGAAACCATGGTGTCTCCCAGTGTTATACACCCGGTGTAGTGTGTCATAGTCTCCAATTAGGAAGGTTGTTACCAATTGATCTGATGTATAGCCTAGTCATTTCATGGGCACTGCCTGACAGCCACACAATCCAGCAAATCTTGATGAACTACCGTCATGAACTGATTTGCCTCCTGTGCAAAACTATTGGAAACACTAGGGAAAGTGATCTGGGAAGACGGAAAGGATAGTAGCACAAAGGCTTACCTTGAGAATGAGCTTCAAAGGATGAAAGCAGTTTGGGGCCGCCATCAATGCCAAGACTGGAGATTCACTACCACTGTAGCCAGAAGAGTCTGGGAACAAGGTGAGCTTATCTCCACAATTTCTGATGTAGTATTGTTTGGTGCTTTTTCATTTATTCAATACATATTCACTGAACAACTACTATATTAATTCGTTCAACAAATATTTATGGAGTACTATTATGTACTAGACATGTTCTAGCTGCTAGGGGTTTGACAGTGAGCAGAAACACAAAAGCTCCTATCTCAAGGATCTTGTTATTATAATGGAGGGAGAATATGTCAGATAGTATGTGGAGGAATGGGGGCAAAGACATGACTAAAACACTAAAACAAGTCAAGGAATTCTACTTTTGGAATAATGTAATACATTTCATTGTTGTTGGTATATTAAATAGTGCTACTTTTTGTAGGAAAATTTTCTGTTTTTTTAAAAGTGATTTTAAGTGTTTTATTATATTCTTAAGTGTGATTTTAATATACTCGGTGTCTTAGTTTCCCAGGTTGCTAAGACAAATACCACACATGGATTGGCTTAACAACAGGAATTTATTCACTCTCGGTTTCAGAGGCTAGCCGCTAGAAGGTTAGCCTGCTGCTGGGGTCTGGAGCATGCCGGCGGGCAGGCAGTCCTTGGGTCCTAGGCTTTCCTGCCATCTCCCTTCGCTTCCAGGTTCCACTGACTTCTGGCTCCTTGCTCTTCCCTGTGGCTTTTTTGTATAAGGCCTCCTGTAATAGGAAGAAGACCCACCCGGATTCAATTGGCCACGCCTTAACTAAAAATAACATCTTCAAAAGTTCTATTTACAAGGGGTTCACACCCACAGAAATAAATTAAGATTAAGAACATGTTTTTTCCCTCCTGGGATACATAATTCAACCTACCACATTCAGTACCAAATGTTTCCCACCCAACAAGAAACATGCCCTGTTTTATAACACGAGTCAAAGAGGAAATATGAATCATTTAATGTGAGTGGTTCTTCAACAAATTTTATCAAAAATTAGATTTTCTGAACAGTAGGTAACATTAGAGAGATAGTTCAGACCTAGGCTTACACTGAATTCTGGAACTTCTTGGGAAAATATTGAAGAGGTGAAGAAACAATATGATGGTCTAGATAAATTGGTTAAACTGAATCTCTGAAACTGAAGGTTCTCTCAACATTCGGTTGTAATATCAGCAATATAGTGAAACTATGGTGTGATTTACCTTAATTAGCATAGCAATTTGCCTCACTTTTACAAAAAGTGCTAATAGATGTTAACTCAAAGTAAAGGAAAACACCACCCAAATTGCTACTATCTTAAAAAGAGTTATAATAATTTTGAAAATGTAGATTATGGTTAGGCAGTCTTTGAAGAAAACTATAAAATCCAGTCTTTCATATATATATATATTTAAAAACCCTGTGGTACATGCTGTTTCCATTTAATAACAGTAATTTCGTCAAATGACACTACTGCATATTTCTTTAGGAAGATACACTGCGTTTTTCAAATCTCATGTATAGTAAAGGAGTTACCATTGATCGTTTTCAGCAAAAGGGAAAAAAAATGAAAACCAGGAATCATGGGGAAATTAAAAAAGAACCTTCATCTTTATGTTCCTTTTTATATTACGTACATTTTATGAGTTGGAACAGAGAATGGTTCTTTTCATTGTAGCAAGTGGAGTTGTGCATGACAAAATGTCTGTAGAAATGTGTATGTAGGCATAACGATTTAAAATGATTTGGACCCTCCCGGTGTCTGAACTCCTTCTATAAGGCACCAGAGCATTTATGGAGTCTAAACAAAGAGCTGAGCATTCTTTGAACTTCTGAGGGGTAAATGAACATAATTTTAGTATAAAATTTGTTATACTTTATCACCAGGAGACACTATAAGTAAAAGATATAACCTTCCTTAGTGGAAACCCATGTATTTCCCCTGAATAACTTCTACCCAACAAAGCCCTAAAGTAGAATATTTGCATTTCCCCCACTGTTTTTGTTTTCTAGAATTTGCAGAGCACAGTTAGTAAAAAGATTGCTTAGACGACACATTATATCCAGAGGGAACTACTGGTGCCATTTTTCATACAGCTACACAAAGCCAAATTATTGTCTATTCTTATCTATAACCCATGAAAGCCGGAGAACCAGCACACCGCCATTTATATTCTCAACTACACATGACCCTCACTTAAGGTAACAGATATAGGTAAATAGAATTTTGGCAAAATAAATTAACCCTACCATGAAAATCTTTACTAAAGTAAAAAATGATCCCCTAATTTATATACTTTATAAATCCTTATCTTCATGTACCAAGTTTGCTTAAGGTGAATTATATATCTCTTCCTGGAAAACAGTTATCACATAGAGATATTTTCTGTTTTGAAAAATTAGCCCTCCAAAACAAATTTCCTGTCAAAACCAGGGACAAAACTGTACAGACCCATGTGTAGATGGAAAAAAATGTACTGCAGAAGACAGTGCCTGTCTTTATGGTGTGTTTGAGTGTTTTCTCTTATCCATTCTTTTCTCATCTATTTTCAGTTAGATGTTTCTTGAATGCTAAATGGTTTGGACTATGTTACTTCCTTTGCAATGCAATGCAGATTTTCGGAGGGACTTCTTTAACCAAATGACTTCTCTAAGCAAATCCTTTAGGTTTATTTATAGCAGAAGGAAGAAAAGTAACCCAACTGCAGCAGGGGGAACATCAGGTAAAGAAAAGGGAGAATTTCCTGACAGTGGGTATTTAAAACCTGGACTGTGATGGGGTTCTGGAATCTCTTCGAGAGAGCTTCTTATTGTAGATGAAGATAGATTCTTATTGTAGATGAAGTATGTTTTAAAGGTTACTTCTTGCCCTGTGATTATTTTATTTTGGCCATTACACTAAAATGTTATCAAAGTTTATTTCTGACATATATCAGAAATGGAACAATATTGATCAACGCTATAGAGGACTGATCTCTTGGAACATATCATTGAATTAACTCATGCATTCAATAACCACTTATCGAGTGCCTCCTATGATAATAAGAGCTACCATTTGGGGGTCTTTTTTATGTCTGTCACAGTGCCGGGCAGGTTATTACATTTAATCTTTATAACAATCCTGTGACATCAGCACTTTTTTCCTGTTTTTAGTTAAGGAAACCAAATCTTAAAGATGTAAAGTAAAACCAGGATTCAAATCTGTTTCTGATTGACTCCAAAATCCATGATATTAACCACAGTTGTCATGCTTCTTCTCTATTTTGTGCACAGCTCCATAGCCTTAAAGATGAAAGGCTATCTCTGGTCTCCAGGTTGGAGAGGCAAATGAAGAGACAATTTCAGTGTGGTGTGGGGTGTTTAAATAGAGGACAGACCTCAAGAGTGCCCTCCATGAGTGCCCAGAGAAGGGGTTGCTTTTGGGAAAATTTCCCTGGAGGAGGTGGTTCTTGAGCTGAATATTAAAGTCATGTAAAGGGAGTTATAATGGGGAAGTGGATTAAAAAGTATTCCAGACCAAGACAACAGCATGTACAAAGTCCAGAAGAAACTCAGACAGTTTGATAAACTGAAATTAGGCCAGATGGAGGGATATTATCCAAAATTTGCTAGAAAGATAGGCAGGGATAGATCATGCATGACTTCTAAGTGTATGGTTATAAGCTACCTCAATTCAAACATGACTTAGAGCATAAATTTAAATACAAAAATAAAAATATATTGCTTAATAATCATCTTAAAATCATTTATTCATATTCTTAACTTTAATTTGTATCTTGTTTTTTTTTAATTCAAAATCATTTTCTTCTTGCTTTTGAAGACAAAATTGTATACATCATATCTAGAGCACTAAAAGAATCAACTGCATGCTTGGCCTGGTTTAATTTGGAATAAAAGTTGATTTAAACATAAGCCAATTTTGAATAGAGAAACGTTACGACAAAGATTAAGTATCGTCAATGCAATGTTGAAATATCAACTCTCAATAATAATAAAAAAGGCTACTATATAATCACCCAAAAGACACCATGTTATTTCAGAAAAGTGCAGATGACTGAAGTTTGTGGTCATCACACATCCGAGCAGGCTTTCAAAGAAAGCAAAAAAGGTTTGATGTTAGTTTAGGATTTTCCTGATAGTTTCTGATCTTTTTCAATAATGGACACCAAAAGGGAGCACAAAAATGGGTATCCCAAGTCCCTTCATTCAGACTAGCTTACTCAGTACAAATGAAATATTGATGTATTTGAGAATGCCCAAGTGTTCAATAAAGATTTTAAATAAAGCTACCTAAAAGTTGCGGTTCTTAGGTTAATCATTTATTTATCTAAAGGATGAAGGAAGCTGTCTACTGCTGTGATATGAACTGCAATCAGCTTAAAAATAATTGACAAATTAATCCCTTCACAGCACAGCAATTGTAAAGGTGTTAGTTTTAATTAGGCCTGTCTGATTGCCTTGTCTAATCAAGAATCAAGGTGGTATCTTTGATGGTTAAGGTCTACTGGGGCCATCCCTGACCTGCCAGCCATGTATGTTTTAATTATTGATTCCTCACATTTCAGCCCTTTTCACAAAGAGACTCGAAGTTTGTGATACCTTAGCATTTAAAGGGAACAAAAATAAATATTTTCCCCAATGCTTCTGTCTAGAATCCTGTGTCTCCTTTCCACTATTCTAGTGTTTGTCCTAAAAAGGCTGTCAGGTTGATGATGAAGTCAAATGCACTTTAGAATGCTATCTTACTGCCTTTTTCCCTCCTAAGAAGTAGATTTTCAGTGCACATGGTTAAGATCTTGACAAGCCACAATCCTTTATGCCTCTAGAAAACACATTTGATTTTTTGGTATTATCTATCTTTAAAAGAAATCCTCGATGGCGAATATAAGTACTGGGGAATCGGGTGGTCTGACGAAAAGGGACACGCCTTCTCCCCAAATGCTTCCTCCCACTCCTGTGTCAGTGTAAGCAGTTCACGGCTTGCCAGTGAGTGGGAGCAGCCGAGCAGTCGGTCTCAATGGTCCCTGTGCCTGACGCGGTTCTTCTCTGGTTACAGGTCAACGAAGTGACAGTGGAACAGCTGGTGCAGCAGTACCCCCATATCACCTTCAGCACCGTCCTGCAGGACTGCAAGAGGACCCTGGAGAGGGCCTATCAGATGGGCTGGACCCCCAACATGTCTGCTGCCTCCTCCTAACCCTCCGGCCCCCGCTTAGGTCCGTGCTGATCATCAGCAGGGCAGAGAGAATTGTAGATTTGGGGTGGGTGGACTCTTGGAAAGGTTTTAACTGTCACCTGTTTGTGTGTATACTTGAGTGAGTGTGTGTGTGTGTATATACACATATATATATGTCTCGTTTACATATTGCATAGCATAAGCTCAATGGCTATTTGTTTCCAGGTGAGCTGGGTTGTTTTCTTCAAAATTAAAGACTTTGAAAACCACAAACCTTTCCGTTTTAAGTTTGAGGGCTTATTTCTCTT
>PVKH010035275.1:0-11753 GCA_004027955.1 Chaetophractus vellerosus | reverse complement strand
ATCCATTCAGTTGACTGCTTATAAAAGGGAACTGATTTCAACATTCGGAGATAATTTCCCAGCTCGTCCTTTGACAGCGAACTTCTCCCAGGAACTCATCGACGACCCTTCATCAGTCTTTCATCGGAGCAAACTCATCGAGGACCCTTCATCAGTCTTTCATCGGAGCCCCTGGCTTGCAGCCTGCCAGCGGAACCTGAAATTGTGTATCCCCACGGTCACGTGAGAGACTCTTATAAAATCTTATATTTTTAACAGAGATCTCGTGTTGATTCTGTTTCCCGAGAGAACCCTGACTAGAACACTTGGAGACTATAGTCTATACATTGGAAGACTAAATTACCTCCAAAGTTACTGAGGAGTTCCCTGCTCCAGGGCACATTTGTGCCAGCTAAGAGTTTTCTTCAGCTAGGCATTGCCTGGGCCTTTGGTGAGGAAGGGCCTGCAGCAGGGATCCTTTGTCAGGGATAACCCCATGATTGTCCTGGGGCAGAAGCAGGATTCCTATGGGGGAGGATTGGATAAGGGCCATCCTTTGTGGGAGAGAGTGGGGGTTTTACACATGGGATTCTGTGTTGTCTCCAAAAGATCCTATTGGTGTATCAGGATTTCTCCTTCAATCCTAATGCCCTGGCCTGGCAGGCTCTTAGTGAAGGGATATGTCATCATCAAACCTCTGGTCTTGGTGTGAGGTCTTGAGCAAACAGGACCACTTGCAAATGAAATAACTGAGATCTAAGAGATCTGCTCAAGGCAACTGGACACCAGATTCCATATCTATAGCTGTTTGTTCTTTGAATTTCTTGTCTAATAAAATATTGTATTATGCCACCTGCATTAGTTTAGTGATTGAAAATAGTCCTAAACACTTTCTCTTACATATATTTATTTGGTAATTGGTGTTTTATTATCCAGAAAAATCATGTTGTAAAATGCAGGGAGGTATACCTTTAGATACATCACAAAGCCAGAGCACTCAGTGAATAAGACAGTGGCAACACTTACAAGCTACTAACAATCATTTTATTAGCAATTCTAATTTTTTGCAGAATTTCAGTAGAAATCCTTCTACTTGGATTGCCAGCTACAAACCAATCAAAAGGAGGTTACACCGGGGAGACAACTATAGTGAGATAACCTAGCAATAGTGGAAAATCTGACAGCAAGTAATAAAGCAGGGGGAAAAAACTAGAAGTAGGAATGAAAACTAAAAATGTATGGAGTCTGGGATCACTTCATGTAAGGACAAATATGCCTTTATTTCTCAACACAACCCCAGTGGCACTATACAATGCTTGATTTTCATAATACTATTTTTTTAGAGGTAGATTTTTTCTCTGCTTTTTTTTAACAAATAAATTTTATTGATACATATTAATAAAGCATAAATCCATCCAAAATGTACAATTAATGGTATTCAGTATAATCATATAGTTATGCATTCATCACTTCAATCATTTTAGAGCATTTTCATTATTCTGGTAATAATAGTAATAATAAAAACAAAAAACAAAACAAATAAACAAGCAAAACTCATCAGCTCTGTATATCTCTATAATTCCCCTTCCATGCATAGCTTCTATTCTGTTTCCTCCTCTTTCGTATATTTGTATTTATATTTTGTAAAACAGTCTTATATATGCAATATCACACATATTCGGATTTTACATGAGGTTTCACTATGTTATACAGTCCCATATTACATTTTTTAGCTTTCCTTCTAGTAATATACATGTCCTTAGACTTTCTCTTTCAACCACTGTTGTACCCATATAATAGCTCTGCTAGTCACAAACACCATGATGTACTCTCTCCATTTCTATTCATTTCCAAAGATTTACAAACAACCTTTTAACCATTTCTGCACAGATTAACCCTCAGCTTTCCATTCTCTACCCTCACACTATTTTCTGGTGACCTGTATTCTAATAATTAATTCCATAAGTTTACATAATATATTACGTTCATAACAGCACAATCATATAAGTATTTATCCTTTTGTATCTGGCTCACTTCACTCAACATAATGTCCTCCAGGTTCATCCATGTTGTCATATGCTTCACAATTTCATTTCTTCTTACTGCTGCATAATATTCTACCATGTGTATACACCACAATTTGTTTATCCCTTAATCAGCTGATGGACACCTGGATTGTTTCCAACTTTTGGCAAACATGAATAATGCCATTATGAACATCGGTGTGCAAATGTCTGTCTTGTTACTTCTTCCGGGTATATATAATGGTATTGCCGGGTCACATGGCAAGTCTATATCCAACTTCCTTAGGAACTGCCAAACAGTCCTCCACAGTGGCTGTACCATTCTACATTCTCACCAACAGTGAATAAGCATTCCTATCCTCTCCACATCCTCTCCAACATTTAGAGTTTTCTGACTTTTCAATAGTGGCCAGCCTAAAAGGTGTGAAATGATATTTCATTGTAATTTTGATTTGCATTTCCCTTCTCACTAGTGATGATGAACATTCTTTCATGTGATTTTTGCTGTTTGTATTTCTTCTCCAGAAAAATGCTAGTTCAGGTCTTTCATCCATTTTTAAATTGGGTAGTTTGTCTTTTTATTGTTGAGTTGTATGGTCTCTTTATATATCATGGATATTAAACCCTTATCAGATATGTGATTGCCAAATATTTCTCCCATTGAATCGGCTGCCCTTTCACCCTTTTGACAAAATCCTTTGAGGTGCAAAAGTGTTTAATTTTGAGGAGGTCCCATTTATCTATTTTTTCTTTTGTTGCTCATGCTTTGCGTTTAAGGTTTAAGAAACTGCCACCTACCACAAGATCTTGAAAATGTTTTCCTACATGTTCTTCTAGGAGTTTTATTTTGTCATTTTTATATTTAGGTCCATGATCCATTTTGAGTTCATTTTTGTATAGGGTGTGAGATAGGGGTCCTCTTTCTTTTGGATATGGCTATCCAGTTCTCACAGCACCATTTATTGAATAGACTGGTCTGGCCCAGCTGGGAAGGCTTGACTGCCTTGTCAAAAATCACTTGACTATAGATGTGAGGGTCTATTTCTGAGTTCTCAATTCAATGTGTCTGTGTTTATGCCAGTACCAGGCTGTTTTTACCACTGTGGCTAAGTAATATACTTTATTTATTTATTTATTTTGTTACATATCCTCCCCTTTCTGCTTGCTTTTGCTGTGTTCATTTTTTTTTGTGTTCTTCTGTGTCTGCTCTGTCTCCCCTCATTGCAGTGACACGCTGAGTCAGCTCACCGCACAGGTGGCTCTGCTCCGTTCGTGGATGACTCTGCTTCCGTTCACAGGCAGCTCTGGTTCCGTTCGCAGGCGACTTGCCCTGCCTGTGGCGGCTTTGCCCTGCCCGTGGCAGCTTTTTGCCCTGCCCACGGCGGCTCCGCCCCGCCCACGGCGGCTTGCCCTTCTCAAGGCGGTCTGCCCACCCAGAGAGGCCCCCAGGAACCGAACCCGGGGCCTCCCATGTGGTGAACCAGTGCCTTATCTACTGGGCTATAGCCAGCCCCCAGTAATATATTTTAAAGTCCAGAAGTGAGATTCCTCCAACTTTGTTCTTCTTTTTTAATACATTTTTGGCTATTTGTCAAGTGCCTTTTCTGCATCAATTGAGAGAATCATGATTTTTCTTCTTCAGTTTATCAATGTGGTTTATTACATGAATTGATTTTCTTGTGTTGAACCACCTTTGACTACCTGGGATAAAATCCACTTGATTGTAGTATATTATTCTTTTAATTTGCTTTTGGATTCATTTGCAAGTATTTTGTTGAGGATTTTTGTATCCATATTTATTAGAGATATTGCCTGTCATTTTCTTTTTTTGTAGTATCTTTATCTGGTTTTGTGGTATTGGCTTCATAGGATGAGTTTGGTAGCACTTTTTCCTGTTCAATTTTTTGGAAGAGCTTGAGCAAGATTGGTATTAGATCATCTCTGAATGATGGGTAGAATTCACCTGTGAAGCCATCTGGTCCTAGGATTTTCATCTTTGGTAGGTTTTTGTTGACTGTTTTAATCTCTTCACTATGAGTGGTTTGTTGAGGCCTTCTATTTCTTCTAGGGTCAGTGTAGGTGGTTCATGTGTTTCTAGGAATTTGTCCATCTCATCTACATTGTCTAGTATTTTGGCATACAGTTGTTCATAGTATCCTCTCATGATTTCTATTATTTCTGTGGGTTCTGGTTTTATTTTATTTGGGCCTTCTCTCTTTTTTTCTTTTTCAGTTTAGCAAAGGGCTTTTTCGATTTTATTTATCTTCTCCAAGAACCAACTTTTGATTTTGTTGATTCTCTCTACTGTTTTTTGTTCTCAATTTCATTTATTTCTGTTCTGATCTTTACTATTTCTTTCCTTTGGCTTAGTTTAGGATTAGTCTGCTGTTCTTTCTCTTTTTATTATTTTTAATTTCAAAAAAATACTTTAGATTACATAAATGCTACATAAAAAATATAGGGGATTCCCATATGTCCCACTCCCTACCCCTCCCATACATTCTCACATTAACAACATCCTTCATTATTTTATTTATTTATTTTTTTTTTTTGGTTACATATCCCCCCTCCCCCTTTCTGCTTGCTCTTGCTGTGTATCCATTCTTCTGTGTTTTTCTCTGTCTGCGTCTTGTCTCCCCTGGTCTTTGCGGCGATGTGCCAAGTCGGCCCTCCGTGGAGGCGGCTCACTCCATTCGTGGGTGGCTCCATTCCATTTTCATGGGCAGCTCCACTCCATGTTTTGCGGGCAGCAGTGTTCTGTATTTTGCAGGCTGCCCAGCTTCCGTGCTTCACAGGCGGCAGCTCCGTGTTTCACGGGTGACTTTGCCATGCCCGTGGGGGCTCCGCCCTGCCCATGGCGGCTTTTTTGCCTTGCCCATGGCAGCTTTGCCCCGCCCATGGCGGCTTGCCTTTCTCAAGGCCGTCTGCCCGCTCGGGGAGGTCCCTGGGAACCAAACCCGGGGCCTCCCATGTGGTATACCGGCGCCCTTATCCACTGAGCTATCTAGCCGGCCCCCATCCTTCATTATTTTGGGAGATTTGTTACAATGGATGAACACATATTGGAGCATTGTCACTAAATGCGGATTATAGTTTATATTATAGTTTACACTCTATCACTCACAATCTTGTAAGTTATGACAAAATATATAATGATCTGCATCCATTATTGCAATGTCATACAGAATAATTCCAATGTCTCAAAGATGACCCCATATTGCACCTGTTTTTCCCTCTACCTCCCCTCAGAACCTCTGGCGGCCACTGCCTCCACATCAATGATAAAAGTTCCTTCATTGCTAGAATAACAATAAGTCTATAGTAGAATAACCATAAGTCTACTCTAGTCCATCATTCATTCCTCAATCCTGAGGATTCTGGGATGGTGATGCCCACTCTGCTTCTAATTGAGAGGGGACTTAGATCCCATGGGGCTGATGGATGGGACTATCTTGATTGGAGTTGTGGACTCTTTCTCTTCCTTGGTTTGTTGTCCATCATCATCTCCTTGACAGTTGTCCTGGGTGAGTCTAATGAACTGGAGAGTAGGTGTTGCAACACTGTTGAGATTCAGGATCCAACTGGCACATGGACAGACCAAAGATTTAAGTCTCTTGTACATATACCTATCAAGTCTAGTACTAACTATAGGTTCAAATAGAAGGGGCAGAAGAACCATTTGTAGGGAAACCACAAATGAGTACAACTCTGTCACACTGGGGAGCATAAATTCCAAAGTAGGACCCACTAGTAGGGCACCAAACTCCTGAGCTGTCTGCCCTGACTATAGTGTCTGGATGTCTCTAGTGTTCTCAGGAGCCCTGCAATTTGGGGCAATATTTGGTGTGGCAGTCAATGAGATCCTGCTGAGACATGCATAAGTGCAACCTCTGACATCTTTGAAATCTCTTACCCATAAAAACTCATTTGTATTCAATATTTCCCATTTTTGTACAAGATCTTTTTCCAGGTGCATTGCTAGTTGGTGCTTGGTAATAATCCCTCAGGGAGCCTAAACCCAGGAGTTATGTCCCACGCCTGGGGGAAGACAATGCATTTATATGCTGAGTTTGGCTTAGAGAGAGGCTACATTTGAGCAACAAAGAGGATCTCAGGAGGTAACTCTTAAGCAACATATAATACTAGGCTAAGTTTCAATTTCAAAAGCAAAGGTTCATGAGTATAGTCCTCAATATCAAGGACCCATTGCAATGGTCCATCCTCCTTCACTAGGCACTGCCCCTGTACTCAGGGGATTCATGCTGTCCCATTAGAGAATGTGGCAGAGCTCCCAGGATGGGAATTTGATATTCTTTTGGTTATTGTGTGAATCTCCACCCACTGTGATAGTGCCCCATGAACACTTGAACACAATCGTATGCCTTTTCGGTATGCCCCAGGTGAACCTTCTCCCACACATCTCCCATCACTGACACCCTGCACCAATGATCCTTCCCTGACACAATTGTGACCTTTCTGTGATCCAAAACTTCTTCAAAAATGAAACCAATAAAATAACCAAATAAAATTAAGAAGATAATATAATAATGGTAGTTTTAAAAATAAACAATAAAATACCAAAAAATTGAAAAATTTTGAAATAAAAAATATTTTTTGATATTGTCTGTTATCACTGTAAGATCTGTTGTCTTGTATGTACAGTGACATTTTCTTCCATGTATTCCCTCAGTGTCTTATTTTTTCATTTTATCTTCACAGATGCTTTAGGTTACAGAAAAGTCATGTACAGCATATAGGTGATTCCCATATACCCAACATCCTCCCCCTTTTTCCCTCTCCCTTATTAATAACATTTTACATGTGGATAGTACATTTGTTACAATTGATGTACAAATATTGAAGCATTGCTACTAACCATGGTCAAAGATTTACATTATGGTTTATATTTTGAACTGTACACTTTTATAAATTTTGACCAAATTTAAAATGGCCTGTATCCGTTATTGCAAGATCATGCAGAACAATTCTAGTTCCTCCAGGTATGCAATTAGATCTTCAATTTTAGCTCTTTCTTCTTTTTTAATGTAAGCATTGAGGGCTATAAATTTCCCTCTCAGCACTGCTTTTGCAGTGTCTCATATGTTTTGATATGCTGGTGTATTCATCAGCCAAAGGGGTGCTGATGCTAAGTATCAGAAATCTGTTGGCTTTTATAAAGGTTATTTATTTGGGGTAAAAGCTTACAGTTACAAGGCTCAGCACTCTCCTCTGGGCTCATTTCTTTCTGTGCTCAGCTGCTCTGGTCTCTCCACAAGGTCAGCTGTAGACTATCAGGCTCATCTCTCTTCCTGGGGCTGTATCTATGGAGCTCTCTCTCTTCTTGTGTATCTGCTTCAGTGTATGTTTACTTCCATGTGAGAGTCTGTTTTATCAACCTAAGGGGACTGGGACACAACACTGAGTCACACTCTAATGATGTGGTTGGATCAGAGCCTAATCTTAACATAATTTAATCAGACATCTCAGTTGAATCTAATACAATCAAAGGGTTATTATGCCAGAGGAACCAATCAGTTTACAAACATAACCTATATTTCTTTTTGGAATTCATAAATAATATTAAACTGCTACATGTTCATTGGGCTTTGTCTCGGTGGGTGGAGACCCACACAATAACCAAAAGAATATTGAATTCTCATCCTGGGGGGTTCTGCTATATTCTTTAATAGGACAGCAAGAATACCAAGTACAACAGCAGTGCCTAGTGAAGGAAGACAGACAATTATACCAGGCCCTTGATATTGATGATTGTATTTAGGAACCTTTTCTCGTGAAATTGAAACTTAGCCTAGTATTACATATTGTCTAAGAGTTACCCCCTGAAAGCCTCCTTGTTGCTCAAATGTGGCCTCTCTCTAAGCCAAATTCAGCATATAAATGCATGCTCTTCTACCCTGCATGGGGCATTACTCCCAAAGATAAGCCTCCCTGGCACCGAGGGATTATTACCAAGCACCAACTAGCATTGCACCTGGAAAAAGATCTTGACCCAAAGTGGGGAAATATTAAATACAAATGGGTTTCTATGGCTAAGAGATTTCAAAGTGAGTCAGGAAGTCATTCCAGAGGTTATGTTTATGCACATCTCAGCAGGATCTCATTAACTGCCACAGTAAACAGTGTCTCAAACAGTGGCTCCTGAGGGCTTTAGAGACGTCCAAACACTTTAAGCATGGCAGACAAGCTCAGGAATTTGGCACCCTCTCAGTCAACCTTACTTTGGAACTTATGCTCCCCAGTGTAACAGAATTAGACTCATTTATAGTTTCCCTACACATGGCTCTTCTTTCCCTTTTATTTGAACCTATAATTAGCACTATATTTGTTAAATATATATCCCAGAGACTTAAATCTTTGGTCCATTCGTGTGCTAGTTGAGCCCTGAATCTCAGTAGAGTTGCAAAACCGACTCTTCAATTCATTGAACTCACCCAGGACAACTAACAAGAAGATGATGATGGACAATGCCCATCCCAAAGAACAGAGAGTTCCATCCATCTGCCCAATGGGATCTAAGCCCCCTCTCAATTAGAAACAAAGTGGGCATTACCATCCCCAAATCCTCAAAATTGGGGAATGACTTTTGGACCAAAGTAGACTTACTATTATTCTACAATAGACCTATTGTTATTCTAGAAATGGAAGAACTTTTATCATTGATGTGGAGGCAGTGGCCGCTGGAATTTCTGAGGGGAAGGAGAGGAAAAATAGGTGTAATATGGGGGCATATTCAAGATACTGTCCTGCATGATGTTGCAATAATGGATACAGACCATTATATATTTTGTCAAAACCTTTAAAATTGAGTGGGACAGATTGTAAGCTACAATGTAAACTATAGTCCATGGTTAGTAGCAATGGTTCAATATGTGTTCATCAATTGTAACAAATGTACCATAATAATGGTTGCTATTAATGTGGGAACTTGTGGGAGGGGGAAGGGGAGAGCATATCAGAATCCCCTATAATTTTTATATAACATTTATGTAATCTAAAGCTTCTTTAAAAATAAAAATTAAAAAATTAATAATAAAAAAACAGAAGGGGGAATAAGCCATTCAGGACATCAAGTTGGCTAGACAGCGATTTTAGCAACGTGGGAAATTTTTATATTCCCATTACCATCTGATGACTTAAGGCTTGCTCTGTGGTTTCTTACTATTAACCCCCTTTCTGTAAATTTGTACTATAAGTACTAAAAAGGCTCTCTCTATAATTGTATAGCAGATATGTCTTCTACCACACCCTAACATTGTGTTAGAACCCAAAGGTAGGCTATCTGCTTTAATTTAACAGCCTCCTCTGCCAATGAACATAAAACAAATTTTCATGGAGGCAGCCAGGGTACTCTCAAATGATGGCATTCATTCATTCAACTATTTATTGAGCAATTATTCTATGCTAGACATTATGCCAGTTACTGAAAATACAATAATGAGTAAAACTAATCTGATGTTTGCCTGCTTGGAGTTTATATTTGAATAAGTCTGTATCATCACAATGCTTCATAACAAGAATCAACCTGTCTTGTATTCCATGCCTCACATCTTTAGGCTTTCTTTTATTTCAATATGATATCTTATCCCTTCCACCCTCCAACCCACCTGAGTTAGAGATATCATTTATTCTTGGTGATATTTGCGACTTCTTCCATGACCCTAGGATCTAGTGTTTAGTTTCTTCCTCTTGGGAACACTTCTCTGCTCCTTGAGATGTATCTTTCAACAGAAACCAAGAGGACCACATGTCAGCATTTTCTCATATGTGGTCCACACCTTACTGAAAAGAAACACTCATGCATCCCTTGTCCCTATAAAGTCTAGGAGTTCAGGCTGACCTTAGTGCAGGCACCGCTTTCCTGCTTCCACGTTGACTTCAGCTTTCTCAATAGCACAGAGCATATTTTAAGCTCTCTGAGTGATTCCATGGTAGCCCCCTTAATTGGCTTAAAGTGAAGAAAATAGAAAAACCACTATTTATACTCTCAAGATAGTTTCAACATGACCCAGTACTCCCTCATAGCAAAGTAACACCTCTTTCCAAAGAAGTCTCTACGAAAAGTTCTTCCCCACCCCCACACTGTCTTCCTTTTATACCTCTTTCTGGCCTGGGAATAAAAGAGGCATGGAGCTTAATTATTTCCTCTGTAAATTCTGCATCTGGGTATGATATCTATTATATCAATGGCTCCTTCAAAACTGAAAAAAAGAGAAGAGTTTCAGTTTAACATCATTTTCAGGCACAGGGTTGTCACAATAAAGAAAGCAGCAAAAGTCACAGAGGAAACAACTTGAGTCATTCAGAACCTATAAGAAAAAATGGAAAGACCTAGAAGGCATGATGACCCAGGAACATGATTAGGTGGTGATTCATTGTCAAAGACTTTGATAAGTGCCAATCTATCCACACTTGTGCTTAAGGCCAGTAGAACCCAGGAAATGAGGAGTACACAAGATGCACAATGAATGGCTGAAACAAGAAATCACCTCTAACAAGAAAAGCAATTTTTGAGCTTCTGGCTTGTATAAGTAAGGATTTGGCTCTTATTTGTGTGGTTACAGAAAACATGAGCATTAGCCACATTTTCTGGCTCCAGGACTGATTTTACCAAAAAGTCTATGAGGAATTTTCCTGGATAGAAAGTTTTATAGTTATCTCTGGATTTTATATGAGAAACTCTGTAGAGAAGCCTAGGCTTGAGCATGGGATATGTCTTAGCTTAGGCTTGAGTTGGAGTGAGAATGAAACATGTATTTCTCTTATCTGCGCTAAGGAGATAAGACCAAGGTGTAGTCCAGCAATGTGGAGATTTTTCAAGTGATCATGGGACTTTCTATTGTTTAGAAAGAATAGGTGTTTGAGACCATTCAAAGAAAAGAAAGAAAAGTGAACATGGCCTTTCATTCTTATCTTGACAGGCTTAAATAACTAATTAGCTTATAAACTAACCTCCATTTGTGTTGCAAACTTTTCCATTTATGCTTAGTCTGGCTGTGGCTATTTTTCTGAGTCTTGTATGGGAGATGCCTAGAGGCACCATCATACAGTTGGAGCAGTGGTAAAAGGCATGTCCATCATGTCACATACAACAACAAGATCCAAAAGCAAAACTAATACAATGGTGCCGATGTATTGCATTAAGGCCCACAATCCATGAGAGGTTCATACAGCCAAGTCTGGAGTGAAAGACCAAAAGGCAAATACTCTAGCCTCATCTAAAGCTCTAGCTTCTGCAGCAACTTCTCTCCTCATTGTAGCCTCATAGAGTTCTTATAAGGATTAGATGTGATAATACATACAAACCACTTATTCAGTACATGTTCTGGCACATTTTAAGTGCCTGGTGAGTGTTAGGGGTGGTGATGAAGAGGATGTGGTGTTATGATTTAGCATAAAGGTTTAAATTATCCACATTAATATCTTTGTCTATGCCTACAAATAAATACTCATGCTCCATTTTCAGTCCCTATCCCCAAATCTAATCCTTGCCTAACTAAACCTACGCATGTACCCTGCCAGTAGGAGAAATGATGTAAGCTCATTGTATACACACAGAGGGATACCAAATTGACTTTTATACAGGTGCATTTTTACTGATAGTAACTAAACAAGGAAAAAACAGGGATTCTGACAGGCAAAAGACTATGCCATGTGTTTTGGTCAGCCACAGGCGTGCCTTTTGAAATATACCAAAGATTGGTCGGTCTTTATAAAGGGTATTTATTTGGG
>PVKH010035274.1:0-11750 GCA_004027955.1 Chaetophractus vellerosus | reverse complement strand
GGACGAGCTGGGAAATTCTCCCCGAATGTTGAAATCAGTTCCCTTTTATAAGCAGTCAACTGAATGGATAACAGCGTCATCCATTCTTCATCCAATCTTGCTGATTGATGCAGATGCTATTAGCCCCAGGCTTGCTGGACCCAACAGCTGGGCACAATTACCTGGCCGAGTTGACACATTAGCCTAGCCATCACATATGGTAACTATATGATTAAACTTGAGGAATTGCCAAACCGTTTTTCCAAAGTGGCGGAACCATTTTACATTCTCATCAGCAGCATATGAGGGTTCCAATTCTTCACATCATTGCCAATACTTACTATCTTTCTTTTTAACTATAGCTCTCCTAGTGGGAGTGAAGTTTTATCTCTTTGTGGTTTTGATTTACATTTCCCTGATGCAAATGATGTTGAGCATCTTTTCATGTGCTATTGACTATTTGTATATCTTCTTTGGAGAATGTCTATTCAGATCCTTTGTCCATTTTTTAACTGAGGTTTCTGTCTTTATTGTAGTGCAAGTCCCTTAATAGATATATGATTTTCAATAATTTCTCCCATTCTCTGGGCTATCTTTTCACTTTCTTGATGGTGGGTCCTTTGAAATCCAATTTTCTGTTTTTCTTTTGTCACTTGTGTTTTTATTTTCATAAAAGAAGGTTCTGTCTAATCCAAGGATACAAAGATTTAATCCTATATTTTCTTCTTTAAGTTTGGTATTTTTTAACTCCTACATTTTATCTTTGATACATTCTGAGTTAATTTTTTTATATGGTGAGAGGAAGCAGTCCAACTTAGTTCTTTTGCATGTGGAGATCCAGTTATCCCAGCACCATTTGTTGAAAATAGCGCTCTTTTCCCCCATTGAATTGTCTTGGCACACTTGTTGAAAATCAATTGGCTATAAATGTGAGATTTATTTCTGGACTTTCAATTCTATCCCATTGATCTATATGTCTATCCTTATGCTAGTACCACCTGTCTTGATTGCTGTTGTGAGTTTCAAAACTGGAACACACCTGTTGTGTTTTTGCACTTGGTTGCCCCCTTGGTTGTCTTTCTATTCATCTCACAAAACTCATCTTAGACATCTCCTTCTCCAAGAAGCTTTTTCTAATTCCCATGGTAAAGTTAATCTTTTATTCATCTGTGTTGCCTTGTATAATATTCTATTGTAGAAACTCTATTGCAACTTATTTTTAATGAAGGCAAAGACTGTATTTGTTCATTTTTACATTCCCAGTGCCTAGCACAGTGTGGATCCACAGTAGATACTCAATAAATGTCTGCTATAAACAAGTGAAGAGATATCAGGTTTTACCTGTTCAACACTGCAGTTTACCTATTAACATGTCTAAGGCTTCTAGCATAAGTCCAAAAGTATTTGTTTATATTTTGGTGCAACTTTATGCCACTCTCCACATCTGTCAATTGTTGGGCAATTGTTCACTTTGATGAATCATTCTCAGTTACTTTCAGCATACTGCTGAACATTCTCTTTTCTTTCCAACAGTGTTTTTATCAAATAGGATGACAAACTGATGAAAGTAAAACTATAAGAAATTACAAAGTAATAGGGTGGAGGTGTGGTTTGCTCAGCTCTTGCTTAAAATTTGGTACGCATTGTCCCTGTGCACCTCTCTCTCTGTCTACTAATAACAATAATAGGCACATTTACTCTGTGCCAGACACTGTACATGTGCTATCTCATTAATGCTTTCTTATCAGGGCCAAATGAAACATTTTAAGACAGTCTTTTGTTAAGCCAAGAAAAGTCTATCTGTGCTGCTTCAAGCTAGTAGCTTGGAGACCAGTGGCTGTGCCTTCTTTTTCAGGATCTGTATTTAGTTAATACCTATGTATTTCATAAGAACCTGAATGAAATATAAAACTTAAAAAACACTTTCTCTTTTATCATTAAAAAATTTGGAGTGAAGTAAGAAGTCAGATACAGATAGAAACCATTTTATTCAGCTCTGATGTGTTTTGTAATGCTGAAGTTTACCTAGGGCATATACTTTATAGGTGTGAAAAATTTTGCCTTTTAAGAGTTCTTGGAAGGTTTTGATAATTATACACTTTTAAAATGTAAGACTGTCAAGATATTCCTCCTGATTCTATGTCATATGAATGCTGAAATCATATTTCAATGTGGTAAGTTCTGCCCCTGGATTTGTCACTATCCTGAAACTAGGAACTTGGACAAGCCACTTAATCTATCCAAATTTCCTTGTTGCTTATAATTCTATATATATTAAACTGACAGATTACAATAATAGTTTCATAAATATGTAAAAAGTATATAGACTTGCACACTTATAAATATTATACTTTTATAAAAAGCAACTTTTCCAACAGTAATAAGTATTTATATATGCAAGGCACCCAAATCCTATCATAACTATAATTTCTCTTAAGAAAATCGCCATATTAGTTATTGATTGCTGCTTAGTGATAGTACCCCAAACTTAGTGGCATAAAACATCACACATTTTTTATTTCATAGTTTCTGTGGTTCAGAAGTTGGGTCACAGATTGGCTACTGCAGGGTATCAAAAACCTGCAATCAAGTTGCTAGCTGGGGCTGCTGACTTCTCTGAGGTTTGACTGGGGAAGGTTCTGTTTCTGCAAACCTGTTTGTTGGCAGCATTCGGTTATTAAGTAAATAAAATTTGCGTTATTAATTAATCTAATAAAGAATATGGTGGTACCAATGTCACTTGAGCAGGGTAGAATAAATTTTAAGAAAACCAAGCATTTGCAATGCAAGAAACATTAGTTAACTATTTTGGCTGAGCTTTTGCATCATGTGTCAGATAATTTGAATCAAATTATTACTTTATTTATTAACAATTAATTATTAAGTCAGATGAAGTCTTGAAATAATAAAATAATAAAATATTCCAACTTAAAAAAACTACGAATATACATTGAAGCTATAACAAGTGGGTAAGTTTATCTACCAAGTTATTATTTCCTTTTTGACAGGCAAAATTCATTACATAGGTCACTTATTATTAGTTGAGCTTAATCAAAATTTGAAGTTATAAAATCATGCCCATATAAAATACAAAATTAGTATTACACATTTATATAAGTTAACTTTCTTATATTTGTTATTACTTAAAAGCAGAAACATTCATTTTCCAATTATGGGTCCAAATTATTTGTTTATTTTTTTTTATTGTTACATATCCCTTCCCTTTCTGCTTGCTCTTGCTTGTGTGTGCATTTTTTGTGTGTGTTCTTCTATGTCTGCTTTGTCTCCCCCTGCTGCAGCAATGCACTGAGTCAGCTCACTGCACAGGCGGCTTGCCTCGCTTGTGGGCAGGTCTGCTTCTGTTCCCGGGTGGCTTTTTGCTCCGTTCGCAGGCAGCTTTGCTTCGTACGCAGGCGGCTCGCCCTGCCCGTGGCGGCTTTGCCCTGCCCGTGGTGGCTCTGCCCCGCCCACGGCGGCTTTGCCTTCTCAGGCGGTCTGCCCGCTCAGAGAGGTCCCCGGGAACCGAACCTGGGGCCTCCCATGTGGTGTACCGGCACCCTATCCACTGGGCTATACAGCCGGCCCCTTATTTGTTTATTATAGACTCCCCAAACCACCTGGGTATGATCATCTAGGTGAGATAGAGTTGGAGAGCACAGCCTTAGGAGATAGATGACTGGGATTGAATCTGAGCTCTATAGCTCAGTAACTCAGCAAACATGTTCAATATATTCAAGCTTTCTGAGCTTCAGTTTACTCATAAGTAAACAAGGATAGCAATGCCTACTTCTTAGAATGATTTTAAGTGTTAAATGAAACAATTGATTTAAAGGCACACTGTAGGTACTCAATATATGTTTGTCCTCCTTTTTCATCACTTGTCCCCTGAGTCCATCCAAAAGTACTCTAAATGTATCCCATTATCTTAGACCTAGGATCAACTTGGCCAAAGAAAAGAATTAGAAAAGCATCATAACGGCAGAATCATCAAGACTTGTCTAATATAGAGGAACAAAGAGATATAAGCCATGTGTAAGATTAAGAATTCAGGTGGAAGTTACACAGGAATACTGATGGAATTTGTGTTTGTTTGTGGATAGGTAAATCATAGAAAATGACAGGACACTTTTTGGAAAATGATATTATCTATTTTTCAAATAATCTATGCCTGCCACTATTCCCTTCCCTTGCATTTTGAATGTAATGAATGTTAATTTGAAATAGAAAATCTGTGCTATTGTTCAGGATGTTTTAGAAAAATTAATTTTCAAGTACTGAATGTAATGCAAAATAATTACTTATATTTTTTCTACAGAGAAGTCGTTTCATCAGTTGTGTGTTCTTTCACTATTATTTCATTTCTAGAGAAAAAGGGCCTTTTGATTTTTTCAGGTTACTTTTGGGAGAATAGATACTGAGCTGCTTACAATGTTGTTGTTGTTGTTGTTGTTGTTTTTTAGTTGGTACCAGGGATTGAACCCAGCACCTCATACATGGGAAGCAGGCGCTCAACCACTGAGCTACATCCACCCCCCAATGAGAGTTGGATTTTTCATTTGTCTGTTTGTTTGGAGGAGGTACTGGGGATCAAACCCAGGACCTCGTACATGGGAAGCAGGTGTTTAACGACTTGAGCTACATCTACTCCCTGCTTGCAATTTAACGAAGAAAATTCTTTTATGGCTTCTCACTTTGAGTTGATGTTAGATTGTGTTGGCATGGTGTAGGGGAATCTTATATGTCCTACAAAATCTTGGGGTTTTTTTGGTTATTTTTTTAGGAGGTACCAGGAATTGAACCTGAAACCCCGTACATGGGAAGCAGGTGCTTAACCACTGAGCTACACCTGCTCCCCATCTTGGTGGTTTTAATGTTGTCATAAATTCCAAAATACCACTTTTCAGTTTTTATTGTAGAGAAGCATTGCTTCATACCCTACCCCTTAACTTCAGCCTACCTTGGTTAAGCGCCCACCAAAATAACCTCAGTGAATATTAATTTCCTTTCTTTGTTAACCCTGAAAGCAACTGTTTATTCCTTGGATAACCAGGCCATACAAATTCTCCTTTCCATTCTGGGTTTTATTGACAGATAAAGTGACTAACTCTCCCAGTTTGCTCAGGACTGTCCTGATTTTATCACTGAAAGTTCCATGTCCTGGAAAACCCCTAAGTTCTGGGCATATCTGGATGGTTGGTCACCCTGTCAGTTTTGTCAGTCAAAAATATTAATTAAGTACCCACTGTGTGCCAGGCATTAGCGTTACAGTGTGAGCAGAAAGACATTATCTCTGATTTCATGGAATTTAGAAATGTGCGATGAATCCATCCACACCATATGGAAATACAAGCAAGATGGCATATTCCAGTAAGCAGACTGGGATAGACTGGGATTTGCCTATGGTGATTTTTAAAAAAATCAGTTACTGCTGTTTTGCAGGAAAATTCTATCAATTTCTATATATAAGTTTTGTATCCTGCCAACTTGTTTAAATCTCTTAAACTTGTAATAGATTTGAGATGCTCTTGGATTTTCTATATTTTCCAATCATATCATCTGTGAATGGCAGTTTTCTTTCTTCCTCTCTAATTTTTTTGTATCTTATTTTTTTGTGTATTATTGCACAGACTAAGACTTCTAGAATGTTATTGAATAGATTGAATAGAAGCATAATCGTGGACATCCTAATCTTGCTCTTCACTTTAAAGAGAAAGCTCTCGGTTTCATCATTAAGTATGATATTTCGTGTGAGTTTTCTGGTAGATAACCACATAAGGTTAAGGAAATTTCCTTCTGTTCCTGGTTTGCTAAAAAGTTTTTATGAGAAATTGTTGCTGAATTTTACTGAATAATTTTTCTGCATCTACTGAGACTGAGAAAAACTTTCCCTTTAATCTGTTAATAGGATGACTTATGTGATAAATCCCATGTGTTCTTACAATAACCCAAGTTGCTTAGGATGCCTTGTGTTTGCATGTGTGTATGCATTGTTGGATTTAGTTTGTTAATAGCTTATTTAGGGCTTTTGTGTTTTTGTTAAGGGGTGAAATTAACCTAAATTATTCCTTCTCATGCTTTCATTTTCTAGTATATTCTCATGTATCAGTTAGCTTTGGCCTGGATGATACTAATGGCTGCACTGGCTTGTCTGGTGTTTGTCAGGCTGGTTGGTTTAGGAAGCCTCAGCTTAGAAGGCTTATTTCTGCTCCCTGTGGTCTCTAAACCGCTAGTAGGCTAGCCCAGTTTTTTCACATGGTGAGTTCAGGGTTCCCAAGAGGAGCAAGAAAAAAACAAGCCCAAATATACAAGCATTTGTCAGGTTTTTGCTTGTATCACATTTGCTGTTGTCTCACTGGCCAAAGCAAGTTGCATGGCTAAGTATAAAAACAATGTGAGAGAGGGAATCACAAAGGTTGGGAATTGTAGTGGCCATTTCTGCAAATAATTTATACATCTTGTCTCTTACTTGGTTCTGAGGTGGTTCTAGTGCTTCCAGGGCTAAGGACCAAGAATTTCATACAATCACTTTCTAATTATTCCATAACACTTGTCCTAGACTAAACTAAAACCTCTTCAAACAGCCTTTGGCATGAAGAGAGACAGAAAAGTCATTTTAAAGACACGCAGATAACAGCTAATAAAACAATGAATGTACTGCAGTGCTTGGTAGCCAGCATCTGTTCTTCCTTTATTCCTTCATAAATGATTATTAGGTACCTATTCTTTGCCAGGCATTGTGCTATGAATTGGGATAAAATACGAAGGAACATAGTTCAGAGTTTAGGCAAGCAAAAGGACAGAGGACTAGCAGGCTATGAAAATTCTGATGAAAAACAGGGGTGTGCACATAGAAGGGGATGAAACTGTATTTGAGGAGCAGTATGATTGGTAGGAATTTTAAAAATCTTGTTATTTTGTCATTTCTGTTTTAGTTTGCTAAAGGGCTGCCAGTGCAAAGTGCCAGAAATGAGTTGGCTTTTAAAAAGAGGATTTATTTGGGGGTAAAAGCTTACAGTTCCAAGGTCATGAAAAGTCCAAAAGAAGGCACCATAAGAGGTGCTTTCTCACCAAAGTCAGCTACTGTATATTATACATGTTAAATATAAAATACATAATAATAATACATAATAAATAATAAAACATAATAATAGTATATTATGTTATAATGTTTATTTTAGTATATATAGAAAACATCAGATTTGAAATGGTGGCTATCTCTGAGGAGATTAGGGGAAGGGAGTGATGGGGACTCTTTTTTTTTCTACTTTATATATAACTTGTGTACAATTTGAATTTTTTGAAAAAGAATATTTATTACTTTGATAATTGAAACATCTTTCTGAACAGATTGGACGCCTAACCTGATTGCTCACCTCGGAAATGCTGGGATAACCAGGTATTCCATCAAGATCCCTATGTGCACGGGGACCCTATCCTAGGAAAAATGATAAAGGGACTTTGAAACATGATGGTCAGATTCTGGAATTCCTGGGTCACATAAGACAATAGGGAGGAGATAAAAGAGTTTCCGAACCTCTGGAACTAAGCAAAAGAGACGAGCCCTCCTAAAAGCTCAAAAATAACTGTAATGCACTGCTTTCTCGTCCTTCAAAGATGGGATAAAAATGTGATCCCGTCTTCTAGGACTTCTTCGGTGTTGGCAGCAGGAGCAGCAGGTCCAAGCAGGAAAGGAACTAGAAGGCGTGACCACAGTCCTGGTGTGCAGTGGGTTTCCAGGCATGAATTCGATGAAGCAGTGCACAAAACCACAAGAGCAATTGAAGGACCATCCAGAAGGGAGTGGACTGGAAAGTCCAGGGTGTCAAATATAATCCCTTGAGGTAGATGGGTACAAATACCTTTGCACTTATTACCTGAGCCTCATCGATACCCAAACTGGCTGTCACGCAGGGAAACAAGAGCACCGGGAAACAAGGTGATGGAGAACCTCAAGACACAAACGATTGCTTTCAGTAATACAACTATGGTTCCAGGACTTCATGCTGCCCTCCCCTGTGTTCCCAAAGCACTGTTTGTGCCAATAAGAATTGCTTAAGTCAGCCCCTGTCTCCCCCCTTAGACTAAACTCCTGGAGGTCAGAAACCATGATGTGTTTCATTTACTTATATTGTCTTGCCTATTTGTATCCCTCACATCATTTAGTCCAGTGTGTGCCCGACACATCTTTATTGAATCGAATGATGAGCCTGAGCTGACATGTGCAATAAAGAAGAGAAGCTACAAAATTAAACTAAGTGATAATAACCAGGGGCTTAACCCAAAAGAAAGATTTATACAAATTGTAGCAATTCTTTTTGAATCAGGATCAGATATAGAAATAAGGAGTTTGGGATAATACAATTATTTCTTTGTTAGTCTTTAAATCCACAAAGAAAGAAATATATTGCATTTTGTCCTGAGTAGTGATCAGGAATAGCTACAGAAAGTAGCTGTGGGTGAACTATTATATAACAGTGACAACCTGATTGAATTCAGAATCTAGAAGGAGAGGAAAATAAGGAAAAAAAATCTGTTAAGATGCTTTATTTTAAAAAGGAAAAAAGACTAAACGGCTACATTGAAATAAATACCTGTAGTTACATTTAAAAAAATACATAGGGAACCTGAAGGTTTTAAAAATACCTTCATGAGAAATGACTGTCACCAATTTTACAAATTATATGTTGTAGGACAAATCATATTTGTTCACTAGAGCAGTAAAAGAAATCACTGGAGGAAAAAGGGCTTCATGGGAGAACAGAGAAAGGAGAGTCTACAAATTGCAGAAACAGTAAAGCATGTACATTTGTGGGATCAAGTTCACATCAGAAGTTAGGCAGAAATTCAAGGATCACCTAGAACAGGGAATACCATTTTAATATGAACCATCTCTGAGTGACTAGGACCCTATGGCATAAGCCACTCAGGCAGGGTGACCTGCAGGGACAAGAATACTGAATCGGGCACTCATTATTTGGAGAAAATGTTCTAAAAGGAGAACTCATGCCTGAAAAATTCCCTAAGAATCCTCAGGGGTTAAATATATCCATAGAGAAGGGAACCTATGGATGGAGTAGATTTTGACTATTATCAGCCTTTGAGTAGATCACACACCACAGACAATTCTAATGTTGAGATTTTGCAACACTGAGGGCGACATTTAGTCAAGGGCAGATTGTTGTCTTAGAGACAGAAAACATATAAGGTTAAATGGGTGCCTTCTACGGTAGCAAGCGCAGAGGGCAATCCTTTTCAATGTCTTTATGAATGGCCTAGAGAGACAAAATCTTCAAGTTTTCAAATAGCACTAAGCCCCTCTGAGAGGTGAAATACAGGATGATCTTCAGTCAAGCCATGCGAGCCTTCAGTGTAGGCGTGGGTCAGAAAATGCACTTGGGGATTATAGCCAGGTTCATGTTTTAAAGATTTTAGGCTCCAGGCTCGTAAGTAATGTTCAAAGAAGACCTACAAGTTGAGTTGTCCTAGACCAGTGATTCTCAAACTTTTTGGTTCCCAAACCAGAAACTTAAAGTGTGTTGAGGAACCCAGAGCTTTTGTTTCTGTGAGTTATAGCAATCAACACTTAGAAATTAAAATTCAGAAACATTTAAAAATATTTCTTTGTTCATTTAAAATAACAATAAATCCATTATATGTTAATATAAATAAAACAACTTAAATTAAAAAGAACCATATTTCTAAAACATTTTTCCAAAACATCAAGAGCGGCATTGTTTTATATTTTTGCAAATCTCTTTAATGTATAATATGTATAATAATGTATAATAAGATTTAGTAGAAGAGCACTGGATGATTATATTTTTTTCTGCATTTAAGCTGTTGCAAAGTTCTTTTGATTGAAATATATAAAGAATATCTGGCCTCACACAGATCTATAGTGGGAAAGAAGGAGTAGATATTAATAACCTCAGGTGGTTGTGGATATTCTTTGATACTACACCAAAATGAAGCAAGTGATAGTTTTTTAGAGGTTAATTGTAATGTAGAATATGAAACCATACCAATTAGCTTTTCATGTTCTATTGTTTTAAAAGCCATTGGTTCATTTTGTTCTCTGTATTACTTTAACCTATGCATGATTTTTGTAAAAGGTTAATTATTTATTTGAAAAACATTGGTTTACTGATTTTTGTAGGTCTTCCAAATGTTGATGTTTCCTTTTATAATACAAAAAACCAAAAACCTGCATTTGTTAATATCTCCACGGATTCCATTAGAAAAAGTCTAGGTTTCCCGAAATTCTAATTTTTGCCTGAAAACTGAAAACTGTCAGTTTTATCCTTGAAGTGATAGGCTCACTTTATTCAATTTTGAGAAAATGTCTGCCAAATACTCACATCTGAATAGCCATAGTTTTCCTGTCAGTCATTCTTTCAAGTGAAACTGGTGTTCCATGAAAAAAATCAATGAGCATGGCTTGCAACTGAATAGCACAAGTGCTTTTCCTCAAGACAATCCTTGGATTTATAATGCAGCAGAAATGATTTATGTGTAGATCTCATTTTGTCACACAGAATAGTAAAAGGACGTTGTATTCTCAAGGGTCAAAACTTAGTAAAATTAATAACTTTTGCTGCTTCATCAAGGGCATTCTTAAGTGAAACTGGCATGTTTTCTTTACTGCGAATACATGGTGTTAAGAATTCAACGACTAATGCAGTTTTAACCATCCTTGCTTTTGCCCCAGCAGTGCTGATGCCATCAGTTACAAATACAAATAATTTCTTGGAGTTATTGTGAAAATAGTAACCCTTTGAGAGGTCTCAGGCATCTCAGGGATTGTGGACCACACTTTCAGAACCACATTCTTAGACAATCCGGAAATATATTGCTTCACTTAAAATAGCCAAGGAAACGCTGAGTTGCATTAGCCTAGTATTGGAAATTAAATACAAAATATTTCAGAAAAAGTTTAGTTGTTCTCAGCTTCTCTAAAAACAGGCCTCTTCTGTAGCCTAAATACTTTTCTTTCCACATAAGGAAGATTGTTTGGGAATAGTAACTATAATTATTTAGGATTGGAGGAACCACTTATAAGAGGAAAAGACGAAAATAATTATGATCTCACTTTGGAAAGAGAAGGGGCTAAAGTTTAAAAAGCCATGAGTTCATTTGATTGGTATTTACCAAGAACCTGTAGCGTTTTATGTGTTACGTGAAGAGGCATATATCCAGGTCCCTGCTCTTAAAAGGTCCAAGCCAGCCCCTCTGCCCTACCTCTGGCAGCCTGCCCCATGCAGCTCTGCCACCCAGCAGGGTAGAAGGAGCTTTTTCCTCATTGGTATGCTGAGGTAGGTATGAGACTGTTAACTTGTGTTGGTTCCACTAAGTTTTCCTTGGTGCTCTAGGCTTCTAGGGTATGGGCAGGGCTTTACTTCAGAAGCAATTTGAGGTCTCACTAATTTCCTTGCTTTTATGAAAGCCTAAGCATCTAAATTGAGATGAGTATGCTAAGTAGCATGGGTGGAGAAGGAAGAAGCCAAAGCAGGTGAGAGGAAGCAATTCCTGAAGACTGGGATGGGGCTGAATGAAGTTGATGAGGCTGAGCCCTGGGAGGTGGTGGAAGCCCTAGACCTTTTTTTCCCCCTCTTTTTTTCTTTTTTCTTCATAGCTTCCTTTATTCTGGATCACACTTAGTTTCACTATTTCTTTTTCTTTTCTTTTCTTTCCTTCCTTTCCTTTTCTTTCTTTCTTTCTTTCTTTCTTTCTTTCTTTCTTTCTTTCTTTCTTTCTTTCTTTCTTTCTTTCTT
>PVKH010035273.1:0-11751 GCA_004027955.1 Chaetophractus vellerosus | reverse complement strand
CCAGAGGTGGATGAGAATTGTGGTTGATGGTACAGATGCAAAAGTGTCCTTTGTGAGCTAGAACAGATGTACATCACTATTGCAGGGTAGTGGGAATTTGGCATGGCATGGGAAAAATACTACTGGAGTCACCCATGGACTGTGGTTAGAAGCAATACTGTAATAGTCATGCATCTATACCAAAGATGTACTGTGTTGATAATGGGGGAGTGTATTACTTGGCTTTCATAAAGAGTGTTTATTTGAGGTAGAAGCCCACAGTTACCAGGCCATAAACATAAGTTACTTCCCTCACTAAAGTCAGTTGCCATGTGTTGGAGCAAGATGGCTGCCAATGTCTGCAAGGGTTCAGGCTTCCTGGGTTCCTCTGTTCCCAGAGCTCATTTCTCTCTGGGCTCAGCTCCTCTACTTTCTCCACAAGGCCAGCTGTAGAGTATCGGGAAAATGGCTCATCTTTTTTCCTGGGGCCTCTGCTGGTGTCCAATTGAGCCTTCTCTCGTTCCTCACATATCTGCTTCTCTATTCTTTTATTTCCCAGGACCCGGGATCAAAACTCCCTTCTCTGGATTAAAACATCTCTGAGATGTGATTTCTCTGTGAGTCCTTACCTACCAAGGGGACTCAACAACCTACTGTTGCAGCCCAATCAAAGCCTTTATCATTATTTAATCAAATAAAAGTGAAACCTCAAAATCCAATATAATCTAATATGCCCAGAGGAACAAATCAATTTACAAACATAATCCAAAATCTATTTTTGGAATTCATAACCAATATCAAGCTGCTATAGGGAGTATGGAAAAAGTGTCAAATATACACTATGGACCATGGTTATTATTAGTGGTAATAGCCTAAAAATATTATCTCATAATCTGTAACAAATGATCCCCCATGATGTGGTGTGTTGATGAAGAGCTGTTCTATAGGAATTTGGCACATATGTATGATTGTTTTGTAAGTTCAAACTTATGTAATAAAAATATATTTTAAAAAATAATAAAAGAGTGAGTTGGGGAAAAATACACCATATGTAAGATATGGAATACAGTTAGGAGTAAAATTTTTATGATATTCTTTCATCATTTGTAACAAATGTCTCACAACAATGCAAGGTGTTGGTGGTGGGTTGATGTATAGGGCCCCTGTACGATGTTATGCATGTTTGCTTTGTAAGTTCACAACTGTTACTTTTTACTATACGCTTATTGTTTATGTATGTACATGTATAAATTATATAAAAATAATAATAGGATGGGTTGGGAGAAAAATAAACCAAATGTAAGATACTTTGGTTAGTAGTAATATTTTGAGGATGCTCTTAAATCATTATTTAAAAATGTTTCACAGCAATGCAAGGTATTGTGAAAGGGTGAAGTATGTGAGCCTTATATGATGCTATGTAAGTTTGTTTTGTAAGTTCACAATTACCATACACTTACTATTTATGCATGTTTATGTATGAGTGATATACTTCATAAATTTAAAAAAAAATTTTTGAATGAGCCATCTATATGTTGTCTACCAAAGACTCATCTGAGATGTAAGGACACCATCAGGTTAAAAGTGAAAGGTTAGAAAAAAATATTCCACACAAATAGTAACTAAAAATGAGTGATACTAATATCTGAGAAAAATAATTTTTAAGTGAAAAACTGTTACAAAGGATGAAGAAGGTCATTACGTATTAATAAAAGAGACAATTCAACAAGAAGAAATAACTATACTAAATATTTATGCATCCAACCTCAGGGCCCCAAGATATATGAGGCACACACTGTCAAAATTGGAGGGAGAAATAGATGTTTCTACAATAATAGTTGGGGATTTCAATATACCACTCTCGTTATTGGATAGAAAAATCTCTCAGACTATAAATAAAGAGGCAGACAACTTGAATAATATGTTAAATGAACTAGACCTAACAGACATCTTTAGGGCATTGTACCCCAAAACAGGAGGATATATATATTCTTTTCAAGCATTTATGGATCCTTCTCCAAGATAGACCATATGTTGGGTTACAAGACAAGTCTCAATATATTTAAAAACATTGAAATTATACAAAACTCTTTCAATGATCATAACAGAATGAAGCTAGAAATCAATAATGGACTGAAGAAGGGAAAATTCACAAATATATGGAGATTAAACATACTCTTAAATAATCAGTGGGTCAAAGAAGAAATTGTAAGAGAATTCAGCAAATATCTTAAGATGAATGAAAATGATAACACAACATATCAAAACCTATGAGTCACTGTAAAGGCAGTGCTGAGAGGGCAATTTATAGCCTTCTATGAATACATTAAAAAAGAAGAAAGTAATAAAATTGAAGCTATAACTGCACATCTGGAAGAACTGGATAAAGAACAGTAAAATAATCCCAAATCAAGCCAAAGGAAAGAACTAGGAACGATCAGAGCAGAAATAAATGAAATTGAGAGGAAGAAAAAAAAAAGGAGAAACAACAAATCCAATAGTTGCTTCTTTGAGAAGATCAACAAAATCGATAAACCCTTAACTAGACTGACAAAGAAAACAAAAGGGAAGACACAAATAAAATCAGAAATGACAGGGAGGACATTACCCCATAGGAGTAAGAGAGATCATAAGAGAATACCATGAACAACTGTATGCCAAAAAACTAGAAAATGTAGATGACATGAAAAAATTCCTAGAAACACATGAACCAACTACGCAGACCTATAAGAAATAGAATACCTCAATAAAACAACCACACATGAAAAGATTGAAACATTCAGAAAAAAACTTCCCAAACATGAAAAGCCCAGGACCAGATGGGTTCACAGGTGAATTCTACCATCATTCAAAGATGACCTAATATTAATCTTGATCAAACTCTTCCAAAATACTGAAAAGGAAAGAATACTACCAAACTCATTTTATGAAGACAATATCACCATAATACCAAAATCAGGTAAAGAAACTATGAGAAAAGAAAATTACAGACAAATATCCCTAATGTGTATAGATCTAAAAATCCTCAAGAAAATACTTGCAAACAGAATCCAAAAGCACATTAAAAGTATTATACACCATGATCAAGTGGATTTAATCACTGTTATGCAAGGGTGGTTCAACAAAAGAAAATCAATTAGTGTAATAAAGCATATTGATAAATTGAAGAAAAATCATGTGATCCTCTTGATTGATGCAGAAAAGGCATTTGATAAAATACCACATCCTTTCTTGATAAAAACACTCCAAAATATAGGAATAGAAGGAAGCTTTCTTAATATGTTAAAGCCCATATATGTAAGACCTACAACTAGCATTGTACTCAATAATGAAAGACCAAAATCTTTCCTGCTGAGATCAAGAACAAGACAAGGATGCCCACTGTTACCATTATTATTCAATATTGTGCTAGAAGTTCTAGTTAGAGCAATTAGGCTAGTCAAATAAGTAAAAAATCATCCAAATAGGAAAGGAGGAAGTAACACTGTCACTATTTACTGATGACATGATCATGTATGTAGAAAATCTTTTTAAAAATCCACAACAGAGCTACTAGAATTAACAGACAAGTTCAGTACAGTGGCAGGATACAAGATTAACTAAAAAAATCAATAGCATTTCTATACATTACTAATGTGTAATATGAGGAGGAGGGAAAAAATCAATTTATAATAAGGACTAAAACAATTAAATATTTAGTAATAAACTTAACCAAGGACATAAATCACTTGTTTTCAGAAAACTAAAAAACATTACTAACAGAAACAGAAGAAGACTTAAATAAATGGAAAGCCATTCCGTGTTCATGGATTGGAAGACTAAATATCATTAAGATGTCTACCAAGACTAATTACAGATTTAATGCAATACCAATAACAATCTCAAAAACCTTTTTTTGCAGAAATTGAAAAGCCAATAATCAAATTTATTTGGAAGGGTAAGGGACCCCAAATGACCAATAATATCTTAAAAAGAAAAACGATGTTGGAGGACTCTCACTTCCTGACTTTAAAGCATATTACTCAGCCACAGTGGCAACAAAACAAAACAAAACAAAACAAAAAAACAGCATGGTACTGGTATAAGGACAGCCAGATCAATCTGTGGCATCGAATTGAGAACTCAGAAATTGACGCTCACCTCTAGAGTCAAGTGACTTTTCCCAATTCTTTTAAGCCCACCCAGCTGGACCAGAACAGTCTATTCAACACATGGTGCTGGGAGAACTAGCTATCCATATCCAAAAGAGAGAAGACCCCTATCTCACACCTTATACAAAAGTTAACTCAAAATGGATCAAGGACCTAAATATAAAAACAACAACTATAAAACTCCTAGAAGAAAATGTAGGGAAACATCTTCAAAATCTTGTGGTAGGTGGTAGTTTCTTAAACCTTACACCTAAAGCATGAGCAACAAAATGAAAAATGGATAAATGGATCTCCTCAAAATTTAACACTTTGCACCAGAAAGGACTTTGTCTAAAGGGTAAAAAGGTAACTGGCTCAATGGGAGAAAATATTTGGCAATCACATATATTACAAGGGTATAATATCCATGATATATAAGGAGATCATTCAACTCAACAATAAAAAGGCAAAGTATCCAATTATAAAAAGAGGGGGTAAGACTTGAAAAGTAAAATGCCCAAAGAAGAAATACAAATGACAAAGAAACACGTGTAAAAAATATTCAACAATACTAGCAATTAAGGAAATGCAAATCAAAATTATAAGATATCATTTTAAACCTATTAGACTGGCCGCTATTAATAAGTCAGAAAACTGTAAATGTTGGAGAGGATGTGGAGAGATAGGAACCCTTATTCACTGTTGATGAGAATGTATAATGGTACAGCCACTGTGGGGGACTGTTTGGCAGTTCTTAACAAGGTTGAATGTAGACCTACCATGGGACCCTGCAGTAGCATTGCTAGGTATACACCCTGAAGAACTGAGAGCTGTGACACGAATAGACACTGATGTTCATAGCAGCATTATGCACAATAGCCAAAAGTAGAAAACAACTCAGGTGTCCATCAACTGATTAGTGGATAAACAAAATGTAGAGTATACACACAATGGAATATTATGCAGCAGTGAGGAGAAATGAAGTTGTGAAACATATGACAATATGGATGAATCAGAGGACATTATGTTGAATGAAGCAAGCCAGACACAAAAGGACAAATACTGTATGATTGCCATATTATGAACTAAATATATTATGTGAAATTTGAATATGGGTGGAATTGCATATAGAAGACTGTTTTCTTTGAAGCTGAACAAATATAATTTAATACTACAAATTGTTACCTTCAGACAAAAAAAACACAAATATTATACTAAGTGAAGGAGACCATACAGAGTACTATGTATTATATGATTCCATATATATAAAATGTAGATATAAATCAACTTATAAAGATGAAATTAGATTAGTCATTATGTAAGTCTGAGGAAGGAATGCTAAGGAGTGTGGAGTCTTTCTTTTTGGAGTAATGGATTCTTCTAACATTTCTGAGATGATGAATATACAACACTGTGATTGTACTAAATGCCATTGCTTATACACTTTGGATGGATCATATGGTATGTGAATATAGCTCAATAAAACTGCTTATTGAACATATAAATAATTGTGAAAGAGGAGCCAGAAACAGCAGCTTTGTACAGAAGGGGAAACAGAGAGAGATTGAGAGTTGATGAAATTTCTTGTTTGTCTGATTTTGTTCATTATTATTGAAATAATGAAAATGTTCTTATGATGATTGAGGTGATGAACACAAAGCTAGGTGATTATATCTAACAGCATTGATTGTACTCTTTGGGTGAATTGTATGATTTATTAATATGTATCATTAAAACTGATTTGTTTAAAAAAAAAAAACATGCACCAGAAACTAATTGATGGAAGCATTTCAAGGAGGGGAGAACAATTGTGTCAAATGCAGCTGATGGAGTCAATTAGAAGAGGAAAATTGGGGAAGGTTATTGGAAATGTTCTAAAATTGGATCATGGGGAGAGTTGCACAACTCTGTACATTTACAAAAAAATGTATACTTAATTTTATGAAATTTATGTCATGCCAATTATAACTCTGTATTTGTTTAAAAAAAAACTCTTTCATATACCAAAAAAAAACCAAACTGGATAAGCAAAATGTGCATACGACAGAATTTTATTTAGTCATAAAAAGGAATGAGGTTCTAATCCATGGGACAGAAGGATGAACCTTGAAGGCATCATCTAGAGTGAAATAAGCCAGACATAAAAGGCCAAATATTGCTGATCTCACTAATATGAAATAATTAGAATAGCAAGCTCAAAGTGTCAGAAACTAGAAAACAAGTTACCAGGGCTGGCGTGGTGGTAGCTAGTAAGGCGTTAATTTTTAAATGGTACAGAGATTCTGATTGGGTTGATGGAACATTTCAGATGATGACTGGAAATGATGGTATTGCAACACTGTGAATGTAATTAAAACTACTGAATTTTATATTTGAATATGGTTAAAAGGGAGCATAATAGGTTGAATATATATTTTTAAAAATTTTTTTAAAAAGACATAGGACTGTACAACACAAACAGTGAACCCTAATGTAAACTATGGACTCTATTTTGAAGTATATTATAATATTATTGTTTCAACAATTGTAAAAAAGTTATCACACTAACACAAGTTGTCAATAATAGGGAAAACTGGCAGTGTAAGGGGGTAAAATGGGAACCCTGTATTTTTGCATAATTTTTCTGTAAACCTGCAAATTCTATTAAAAAAAAATACAAAGCAAAAGTATTTGCTTAAAACCAAATAATAAATCAAATAACTTTGGTAGGCAGGATTTGACCACTCATGTTTTCTTGCTGCATGCTAATGGGAATATACTTTATTACATCTCAAAAGCGACTTTGCAGATGTAATAAAGATTATGAACTTAAAATGGTGCTTTTCCTGCATTATCCAGACAAGCCCAATCTTATCACTTGATCCCTTAAAAACAAAGAGATTTCCCTCCATCTGTGCTTGGTCAGAGAGTAGCAGCAGCAGAAGAAGACAGACTTTTTAAAAAATCAATTTTATTGATACATATTAATAAAGCATACAGTTCCTCCAAAGAGTACAATCAACAGAATTTGCTAAAATCACATAGTTGTGCATTCATCACTTTAATCATTATTAGATCATTTTCATTACTTCAATATTAATAATAATAAACAAAACAAAAAAAGAAACAAACAAGAAAATTTCTCACTTCTCAACCTCTCTATGCTTTCCCCTCTGTACTTAGCTGCTGTTTCTGGCTTTTCTATCCAAAGTATATAATCAATGGCTTTTAGTATGATCACAATGTTGTATATTCATCTTAAAAATTTTAGAACAGTTTCATTAATCCAAAAAGTAAGACTCCAATCCCCTTAGCATTCCTCCCTCAGACCTATATAACAACTAATCTTTCATCTTTATGAATTGATTTATATTTACATTTTATATAAATGGAATCATACAATATGTAGTATTCTGTATCTGGTCTCCTTCACTTAGTATAATGTTCCTGTTCTTTGTCTGATATTAACATTGTGTAGTATTAACTTACATTTGTTAAGGAAAAATGGTCTTTTATATACAATTCTACCCATATTCATATTTCACATAATATATTTAGTTCATAATAGGGCAATCATACAGTATTGTCCTTTTGTGTCTGGCTTGCTTCACTCAACATAATGTCCTTCAGGTTCATCCATGTTGTAATATATTTCACAACTTCATTTCTTCTTACCGCTGCATAATATTCCATCGTGTGAATACACCACAGTTTGTTTATCCACTAATCAGTTGATGGACACCTGGGTTGTTTCCTACTTTTGGCCATCGTGAATAATAGTGCCATGAACATTGGTGTGCAGACATCTATTTGTGTCACTGCTCTCCGCTCTTCTGGGCATATACCTAGCAATGGTATTACAGGGTCCCATGGCAAGTCTATATTCAACTTCTTTAGGAACTGCCAAACAGTCCTCCACAGTGGCTGTTCCATTCTACATTCCCACCAACAGTGAATAAGTGTTCCTATCTCTCCACATCCTCTCCAACATTTACTTTTCTGACTTATTAATAGCAGCCAGTCTAACAGGTGTGAAACAATATATCATTGTAGCTTTGATTTGCATTTCTGTAACCGCTAGTGATGTTGAACATTTTTCATGTGTTTCTTTGCCATTTGTATGGGGAAGATAGACTTTTGATGTATGGGAAGGGCTATACCTGTCATTGCTGGCTCTGAAGGGGGCCATGCACCAAGGAATGCAGGTGGTCTCTAGAAGCAGAAAATACTCCTGACTGAGAACCAGCAGGGAAATTTTAGTTCTGCAGTCTCAGAGAACTGAATATGTTAATAAACCTGGAAGGAGATTCATACTCAGAGACTCCATGAAGGAATGCAGCCCTGACTACAACTTACTTTCTGTCTTTGGAGACTTGGAGCAGTGGAACCAGCAGAGTCAGCTATATTTAGAATTCTATCCCATGGAAACAGAATGAATGCTGTTATAATCTGCTAAGTTTGTGGTAATCTTTTAGAGCATCAATAGAAAATGGATAAAATAATTGTGAGTCCATTGTGGTATAAATAAATGATTGACTACATAAATTAATGAGTAATGGACAAATTGTCTTTATAGAGCAATTCCAACTAACAAATAGTATTTGCTATTTGGATGTCAGAAATATAAAATCACTGTTGCAACACTACAATAGTCATGTTCCACTGATTAATGCTCAATTTTGTAGACAAAAATTTAAGGAAATGTAGGTATTTGCAAAGCCTCAAAGTATCCTCTTCCAAAGACGTATTAACTACTGTGATGGTCATCTGTCCAGAGATTATTTGATAATCCTCCCTTGAGGAAATGGAACTTGATTCTATACTTGATTATGAGTATGTGGTAGGATGAATTATGTACCCCGATTTTGACATGTTCTAAATCTTAATTCACGTCCCTGTGGGAGTAAACACACTATAAATAAGACCTTGTGAGTAGGCTATTTTAAGGTAAGGTGTAGCAAACTGAACCAGGGTACTTCTTAGTCCAGATTACTTACTTTAAGGTGAAAGCCACAGGGAGAAGCATGAAGTCAGCAGGAACCCAAAAGAGAAAGACAAAAACATGGCCATATGACTGAAAAAACAAGGACCACTCAGGATTGCCCTGCTGCCAGCACCAGAACATTCCTTTTTTGGGGAAGAAAGCAAGCCTTGCCAATGTCTAGATTTTGGACTTCTCCTAGACTCAAAGCCATGAATAAATAAATTCTCATTGTTTAAGCCAATACCAGTTTGTTGTATGTATGATAGCAGTTCCAACCATCTGATAGAGTATATAAATATTAAATTTTTATTTTTGTACATTTAAAATAATATGTACCAAAATATACTTTAATAAAATATAATAATATATTCACTGGTACATAAAAAGTCCAGACAGGGGATTGTATGTGGCTCAAGGGGTTGAGCATCTGCTTTCCACATGGGAGGCCCTGGGTTTGGTTCCTGGTGCTTCCTAAAACACACACACACACACACACACACATATACACACACAACAAACAACAAGAAAAACAGGTGAAAAACAAAACAAAACCAACTCAGGGAAGCCGATGTGGCTCGGTGGTTGAGCACTGGCTTCCCACGTACGAGGTCACGGGGTTCAATCCCTGGCTTTTGGTGCCTCAAAAAAAAATCTAGACAAGAGAGGCATATTTAGATGTATTTAAGAATGAATGGGATAGTTACTTGGTATCTGGCAGTGGACTAAAGTTTGAGCCAGCAATCACTCCTGGTAATTTGCAATAATCAACTCTCATATTAAATTGGTCAAATATGGTATTAAAGATATCTGAAATCACGTGGTCTGTCAATTGACAGGTTAAAGCATCGCATGAAAATGCTAAATTACTATCAAATAAGGACATACAAATGGACATGAGATGGGCAACCAGAGAAACTGAGCGTAACGTTAAGGCTGAAGTATGAATAGATAAAACACAATGTGTTTTGGGTTTTTTTGTTTTTGTTTTTTGTATGCTTGTTTTTAGAACTTACCAGGGAATCAACCTGAGTTCCCTACATGGGAAGCTGGCACTCAAACCACTGAGTAACAAAGTTTCAAAACAATGTTTTAAGAAAGCAAGGATATATCTCAGGGTTTTGATCACAGAAACCAAGAAACTATGCACCACTGCTTACAAATCTATATGAAATAATGTCATATCATACCAACAACAACATTGATTGTATTAAAGTAAATGAATAGTGGATTCAGAAGCCTATTTATATTTCTTTCCTCTTGAGGATTTACCTTTACCCAAAACCTCAGCCCACAACTTGTAGTGAGATTATTTTATGAGGCGATGGTTCAGAGATTGCCAACAGTAGACCCTGAACACAAGAGAGGACAGAAAAACATGAACAATATTGTATGGTGGAAGTAAAACCTGTTAACCCCAAGAAAATGATAAAGAAAGAGAGAGACATAATATGACAAAACAGTTTCAGCGGATGAAATTGATATGATTAAAATTTATATTAATGGAAAATGAAAGATAAACAGTCATTCTTACCCAGCCTTCTTCAAAATGTTGCAAATGTTAAATGAAACAATATGTAAGGCATGCCTTTGGAAACTACCTTTTATAAAAAAGGAATGCTTTGTTTTATAACAAAACAAAAATTGGGGTTTATTATTTCTGTGTTGGCTAAAAGAAGTCTCAAATATACAATATCATTACTTTTAAAATATTATTGAAATAACTGAGAGCTTACTGCATTATTCAGGAGCTCAAATGCCAATTCAGTGGAAGAGCAAATTCTCAAGAGTATATTGGTTTTTTCTTGGCAGCTTGGTAGATTCATGAGTGCTTAACAACCTGTATAAGTCAGAGGCCACTTACAAATTGCTGAACAAGTACTTTGGAGAAGATTATGAAAAAATATTTATTCACGGGTCCAATACATAAGATAGTGCGTTCACAGGCATGGTGAGGATAATCAGGACAAGATAGTACTGATAAGAAGGCTCAAGAAAGTCTTTAAAAAATTTTTTTAAAAGATATTTAGATTACATAAATGTTAATAAAAAATGTAGGAGATTCCCATATGCCTTGCTCCCAACACCGCCCACCTTTGCCTCCATTAACAACATCCTTCGTTAGTGTGGTACAGTCATTGAAATTGATGAACACATTTTGAAGCATTGCCATGAAGCATGGATTATAATTTACATTGTAGTTTACACTCTCTCCCACACAATTCTGTAGGTTAAGGCAAGATACATAATGGATTGCATCTGTCATTGCAATGTCATCCAGGATAATTGCCCCCATATTACACCTGTATTCCCTCTCCCTGACCTCAGAACCTCCAGTGGACACTGCCTCCACATCAATGATATAATTTCTTCCATTGCTAGAATCACAATAAGTCTATAGTAGAATACCAGTAAATCTACTTTAGTCCATAGTTCATTCCCCAATCCTGAGGATTCTGGGATGATGATACATACTCCACCTCTAATTGACAGGGGGTTTCAGTCCCATATAGTTGATGGATGGGACTCTCTTGCTTGCAGTTGTAGGCTCTCTTGGTTCTTTGGTATGGTGGTTGTCCATCATCACCTCATTGTTAGTTGTCCTGGGTGAGTCCAATGAACTGGAGAGTAGGTGTTGCAACTCTGTTGAGACTCAGGGCCTAACTGGCACATGGACATTCT